>DWPA01001966.1:0-16900 GCA_018251375.1 Calpodes ethlius
GTTTACCATCTGATTGTCAATCATCCTATTTATCGGCTTTTTACATAAAAAAATATTAAAAGTCTGTACAACATTGATTAACAGACGAATAAAATAACCTACCGTTAAGACTAAATTCTTACTTGTATGTAGTGCGTTTCAAAATAAATCTATTTACATATCTGAGGATTACAAATACTTGGTAAGCATTCGCTATATTGTAATTCTGCAATATCGTACGTATTGAGTTCAAATAACAGTAGTAGGTTATGTAATTATTTAGTTGCGAGTGCCATAAATATTATTCATTATTATCTCACTGTATTAACGGTCTGAGTGGCGTAGATTAGGGAAGCCTATGTCCAGCAGTGGACCTTCAAATGCTGATATATATTATAGATAGAATTAACGCATTAGAATGAAGATGTGGGGTACTATGTGTTGATAAATATTTAATATCCCAATATCGGCTACTTATAACAAATTATAAGCTTCCATCCGCACTCCGCACGACCATCTTCCTTTATCTAGTGTCATCTTTCCTCCACAGATAACTAACCCCCACAGATAGCTATACGTCATATTAACGAACTTGTTTATGTATTATAACGAGTATGTTGTTACATAAAGTGTGTGTAGGAGACGACAAACTTCTTTGCACATATACTACATGTAGTATTAAGTATCGACTCCCGACTCAGTTTGATTACTGTTATACAAATTAATGCTTCACTAATCCCACTTGTTAATGTCGTGTCTTGGGTAACTAATTACCATACAACTTTAAATTAATCATCGAAATACAGGCACCAACTTGTAGGCCGGCTAATCACCATAACAGTAAAAAGTCACAAATAAAAAGTATTATAATATAATAAAATTTAATGAGTACATTTCCAGCGACCCTTTAACCGGCAAATAAAAACATTACTTAGATATTTACACTTGATCGGCTTGCACCCTTCTTAATGCGTTCAGTTAAATGGCTCGAGCGTGGCAAGGGTTAGAAGTATAAATGGATAATCGATGAAAAGGGATTGATAATTAAAGAATCAAGGGGGACAATCCGAAGCTTTTGTTTGTTTTGTTAGCCGACTTTGTTTTATTACTTGGGTGGCGCCTGTTTCGGTATAATTGTTCTGAAATAGAAGCTCTTGTAACATAATATTATAAAAGTGATTGATACTCGAGTTAGGTTAGTTTAGACCTAGTCGTTTGATTTAAATTGCAGAAATGAACTTTAATTATTACACAGAACTCTGTTATAGCTTCATTACATCGTTAGCTGAACAACATTTGATGATTTTAATAAACTGTTAAAGATTACACAACGGAGTGACAAACTGGCATTTAAATCGCATTTTTAGTTAATAATCATTTTAAACTGTTGTTTGCAACATCATGAATTTAAAACTTCGTTAGTATTATTGCCCCCATTCTGTAATTACGCTTTAATGAATCGTTACGTGCAACTGATGGAATCTGTAGATATTAATTATAATTGGCCGACTGTAACAATATTTATTTCATAATTGGATATAAAATAGAGAAATTCTTTATAAATAATTATAAGTCACCATTATTAGGATTATACTCTAGCATGACCATTATAATTATACAGTAATGAATACTGCGCCTGTGAGTTTATAATAGCAATGTTTATTACTTACGTCTAAATTCAGTTTCGAACAGGCGTTCCGTGCTACAGTACGCAGAATACTTTTCATGTCGCTTCCGATTCACATTAGCTCGGGAACGGACATTTGTTCTGTATTTCTCAATTGTTAGTGAATACAAATTATTTTTTCAACAGTAATTTCTTTCAGTTAAGTGTAAATCTATTTTATATCACACTGAAATTTATTTTTTTGATAAAATATCGTTTTTTTTCAGTGAATATACAATTCTTTGGAGAGGTGTGTTATTTACCCATTCGAAAAGAAATATGTACAGATAAGATTATTTTTTCTGTATATATTTATTTTGCAATTTATTCCATACCTTACCTAAATTCTTGAAGTATAAGTTGCTTACTATAATTTTGTTTTGCTTCGACTGGCCAATAAATATTTAGTTGGCATTACTGTAAGGTTCTTCAGTTCTTTCGTCGGTTATATTATATCAAAGAAATATGAATAGGCACCTAACATAACAAACAGTCGTACAAGTTATGGGGGATTTGTTGCAGCAGGAATCTATTACTTTAATATATTTCTTGAAATAAAAGTTACAAATTTTGAAAAGTCGCTATTTACATTAAAACTTATGGTTGAGATTCAGTCGATGTTTGTACTGATTGTTTGTCCGCGGTTCCCAGGCTTGATTCCGCTGTCGTAGCATACTCCGATATCTGATATTTTCACGAGACTCGTAAGAATCGCGGCGTTGCTTGCTTGATCTATTATATTCATATAATTATATGTATATTATATATTTGTTATAGGTATATAGTGTAGGTACCTTTATGTAACATACAGGTAGTTGTGGTAACCATCTCTCAGGGAACCAACAGTAACAAAGTAACATCGACTCGCCGTCAAGAACGAAGAAATTTGCTCATTAGTAATAAGTTATCGTACAAGTGGCATTAAAATCAGATCTTACTTTGAATTGGGCGAGAAAAAACAATATTGCTTCTAACTGTCGGACACCGGACGCTACAAGACTTGCTTCAAACAAAATGAAGCAAAATTACGTAATACAAGGTTTACATGACGACCTCTTTGTGTTCCTTTTACACTGGTCCTGGTTACGGATGCAGAAAACTGGATGATTATAATCTATTTTACATAAATTAAAAGTTGATTTCAAAACAAAAGACATCGTTGTGTCTTTTGTTTAGGATCAAATATTGGTGAAAACTAATTAGTTGGTTGATTTTAAGGTCTCTCAACGTTATATTATTATAATCTTCAAGTCAGGCTGGAAACTGTCTATGTACGGTTTCTTCTTTTTTTATCTGCCATTTTATCTAGTGATTAAATAAGTCAGTTAAAAACAATGCAGATCTACATTTTAACTAAGGAATAAATTTTTTAGGACACGTCTTTTTTTACTTTGCTTCAGCCAAGTAAAATTTGATTAGAACTTCTGTTCTAATCCATACTTCTATTTGCCGATGCTGTTCACTCTGCACAAATCTTAGCTGGGAATTGAATTTTCCCTGTACCATATCAAGAAAATAAAGGCAAGTTAACCCACAAAAAAACTTGGAACTTGAACGGGAAAATTAGGATCATGTCCGAACAATCAATCAAGTACGCAAGAATGATTTTGCCTCAAATAGTTGATGAGTAAATTATGATTGAAGTAAGCCAAATAAAATAAAATTGTGAATACTCTTAATTTTTCTTGATTGTAATGACATCAACAGTTGTTACCATGGAAACGGCCTAGTTGATAGTGACCCTGCCCGCGAAGCGAGGGGTCCCGGGTTCGATTCCCAGCCGGGGCAGATATTTATGTGACAGATAAATATTTGTTCTCGGGTCAGGGGTGTCAGTGACGTATTTGTTTGTGTTGTCCATGCCACCCGCGACATAGGGAATCCTACTGCGGGCGTATGAGGGTATTAGCGTTTTTTTATATTAATAATACATAGGTAAGGAAACTTGACAAGTTAATTGAAACCATATCTAGCAACACTACATCTTCGGTACTCCCCAACAGGATATTCCCTGAGGTAATTTGGATGCAGAGTGCGATGAAGAAGTTCTGTGCATACTGTTAGGGGGAACTATTTCGAATGTATTCGCTTGTATTCCTTAATAGCCACCTTGGGCGCGGCATGTTTCGCCAGTTTTGAATGTCGTGCGATCTCTTGGCGTGGGGTGCTGTGGTACCGAATTAAAGATTTATAACGCTCGGTACACCGCTACTTGGTACTTGGGTGTACTTAAGCTTAGTTTTGAGAATCTTCAGTTTGTGTGAAAATTATTTCAGGATGCAATTTTGTTAGCGAACGAGTTTGTGTCCTACGTATGCGATTGGTATCATTTACATTTGCAACACGTAATGTTATGAACTTATAATGTATCCACGTCACAGTTACAGCTGAGCAACATCTTTCCTTTTTTCCAACTACTCTTGTTACCATTGGTTGGACGTTGCTCAGTATGGTTACAAAATATAACAAAGAACATTGAACAACAACAACAAGGGAATTAAGAACAGTTATTGTTCCTTCGTTCGTTATTTAAACATTCATAAGAAATTATGTCGATCGTTGCTACGTGTTGACTGTTTCTAAAATTGAAAAACATCACCTAACTTAGCAACATTTACAAACAATAAATTGTAGTTTGGAAACGTTTCCCTTACTACGTAAATGCGGATGGATGGAAGCAATAATGGTTCCTTTAGATACACCCTTGGCCGTTAACCACTGTTGAGTAGCACCCTGCTGAACAACAATAACATCAACGACAATAACAATAACACTATTTATTTTAATAACATGATACAACAGGCGGCCTTAATGCTTAAGAAGGGATTTCTTTCAAAAAATCTTTGGGAAGAGGACTTATTGAGTAAAAGGTAATAATAGGGGTGTACATACACATCCCTTATAAATTAAAAGATCGTAATACTGATTCGTATTACTTATATACGTTTGCCACCAAGAACACTTGCAAATTTTTATCATAGGTCGCGTTTGTTACAATTCTACATATTACCATCTAGAGAAGAGTACCCTGACTATTTTAATAATATGGCTGAATATGTCATTTTTACTGAATCCTCAGCACATCTTAGTCCTTTATCATACCTCATTTGGTGTCCCTTGGACAATGAGAAATCTGCCATGAATCACCCCATAACTCGCACTGGACTAGATCCCTCACAGATTGATTTTGTTCGTTTTTTGCACCCATATGTTACGTGAGTGCTATAAACTTTGCAATATTTATTGAATGGCAAATCAGTTTTACATCTGGCGAAGCGCGGAGGGTTGAAACTAATATAGAATATCAAAGTTTTGAACCCTTTAAGTATCTTTGTTTTATTTATAATCTAATATATTGTCAACAGATGTATAAAAAAGAACACTCTTTTTTTTGGTTATATTTAAATTTTATTAAAACAATCCATTAAAATTAATTTATACAAGTTTTTCACGGTTTGCGGTAAAAATAATGTCTAAAAACCTATCAAATAATCGTTATAATTGTCATGCGTTACTTAGTGAAAATTCATTATTATTAAGTAAGTATTAATGTGTTTTCTAACAATCTGATTAAGTTTCGCTATGGAATTCTAGTGTTAACCCTAAATAAGTCTGTATTAAGTTTATCTAACAAATATGTATGGGAAGCAAACGTTTTAAGTGTGAGTAAAGGCCAGGTGAGGTGCATCCCTAATGACTTGCATCACCCAGAATGCAGCTTGTTCCTCGTTGCTATCGAATAACGTTTAAAGCATTACCTAAGCTCTATTAAACACGTTCACGCCTCAGGCGAGGTACGGCGATAAATTAAAGGAAATTGTTGTGATCCCGAAAATTATATGGAGTTTCCACAATGATAAATGACTGTTCGGAACGTTCCGTTCTGATAATCTACGCTACTCGCAATTAAGTTGTTAATTTTGTAGCGAAACAGTTCGGAAATGTTTTATATTGCTACTTGACTAGCTCTATTGTACCTGGTAACTTTGGATAACGTTTAATTTCTTGCTTATTTCTTTCTTACGTCATTAATTACGTAGTATTACTGGAGCGTCCCGGCTTCACAAGGATGCAAATAAGGTTAAAAAAATGTATGGCGTATGTCTTACAAATATTAACATTTATTACAGAGGAATTCAAATACGAAGGTAATCTTTCTATAGGAATAAGATGTTTTTTAAGGTAAAAAGTGGCCTGTTAATTACTTTCAAACATAAATCATATTATTAAGATGCTCCGTTGCGCCGAGGAAGAACAAGCAAAATAAAAGAAAAGATAAAAATAAAAGATATTTATTCATAAAAGTGTTATTAGTATACAGACATCATAAAGTTTTAAATACGTCCGTGTTGGAATTAGGTTTTCCTGCCGCAGTAGGTTAGACTACAAATATAACACGTCACTTACGCCCATGACCCGAGAACAAATATTTATCTGTCACATATCTGCCCCGACCGGAAATCGAACTCGGGACCCCTCGCCTTCAGGCAGGGTCACTACCAACTGGGCTACGGGGCCTGATTAATTCTGGAAAATTTAGATAAACTTGAAATTTTGGTAACAGCCATCACCAATATGGTTACCGTTTTGCATAAATTCTCGTAACTATTTTTAGTCAATGACTGTTGAGACTCGAACTGTTGCAAGACCGTAAGAGCTTGAGCTTAAAATATATTTACCGACTGGTGTTTTTTCTATTATCTGTAAGTGCACCCAAGTCTAATAAAATAGAAATAGCTGCATTAAGGTCCAGATGACTCAAAGTGAAACTCAGATTATCTGGAGTGGAGCGAATTGATAAAAATGGTCCGTATAATTCGGTCATTTGATAGAAATCGTTCGGGAACATGGACAGTTGTCACGTGTGCTACGATTGGATTTCTGATTTACTATCTGTATTTTGAAATTGTTTTTCAAGATTGTAACACTTCGAATCACTATAATGCGACGTTTCAATTTTAACAATTCGCAAGGAACTTCCTTTTCAGTTTCCAAAAATGAAATTATATCTTTAGGACTTAATAAGATTCGAACGGGTTAAGATTGTATACATCTGTCCGTCTTACACTAGTGTGTATTACGTGTTGTAAAGTATTTTGATCGAATTTTCTGTATTTTATTACTTTATATTATGTTTTGAATTTTAATATTATACATATATATTGTTATGATGGTAATAATAAATAAATAAATAGACATAACTCAATATATTTTTTGTTAATTTGTTTTAAACATATACAATTTCTCTTCTCGTTTTTTAACAAGTGATATCAAAATTAGGCTGCCATAAACCTGTCCAATTCATTACTGACCCCAGTTTTATGTACGCAATTACCATAGAAATTCTCTAAACTCACCCCCAATTGTTATACTCGTACGGAAACAAACATCGTTCGAAATTAAGACTGCGTTGCATCGAATACGGCTCCCAAGAGACGGTTGCCCTTCAGAAGAAATTTTGGGGGAATACTGTACCGAACGTCCCTATTTCCCTAAAACAACACCAGATGCATTACGCTAGAGTCTTATATACATGCAATAAGGAATATTTTTGCTTGTTTTCTCCCAAATTTCAGTTGCTTTGAGGACGCTTTGTACATTACAAAAGCAAGTAATTTAATTGATGACGCGTTCGATTTACGAAAATGGATGGCGGAGTCTAAGAATTAAAAATTCGTAAGCGTGTTGGGTTTGCAACCCCCTTTATCCCCTCGTACCTTTAGAATTGACGTGACATCTTCCATTTAATTTGTCAAGAAAAATCCACTGTGTTGACGATTACATCCCGTGGAAAATTTCAAGAACGACAAAAAATATTTTAAACCGTAAAATTTTTGCCAAACATCTTTTACTTCCAAGATATTAAAGAACCGTTGTGTTCCTTAATAAATAGATATATTTTTGAAGGAGATTGGAAATCTTTGATAGAAACATGGCTTCTTTTGATGTTAACTGTTTTGATCGTTGAGCTCTTATTATGACGCTTTCCGTTACGAGCCTTTTGAATTCTCCTGGAGAGTACTGGACTTTATCACAGCGTAGCTTAATCAGATTTTGGCAACATAGACGACGTATGGTCCACTTGAAAATGACTTGTATTATTAACCAAGACAAATTAATCGCTGTGAGTCATGATTCTTGTGAAGTCTATCAAGCTGTTAGCTGCTGTAATTTCCTGAGATTCTAAGAGAACTGGAAAATAGAGAATTTTCTCCTATGATTTTCAGGATGAATGTCTTAACAACACAGGATAATAGTGTCCTGTATTGACTGTTCTATTAAGTTAAATGCACATGTGTACCAAAAGAGCTTGTCCTGTTTATCGGCCCCTCGAGACGGTAACGCGCTTTAACTGACTCTAAAGCGACCCTCGCGTGACTCATTCATGATCTGGGAATTAAACATTTGTAAATTACTTTCGGTACGTTAATGCATTAAAATATATTTGTACATTATCTTTAATTACATGCGATGCTTTGTAAATAATATATATTTTTTAAGTTATTGCTGATTCTGGTCGTAGGTGTCTTAAGTTAAGACAGGGTCAGTCCTCATGACGTCAGCCGTCGCTTCGCTTCATCACCTTGTTATTGATTTACTTCGGGCAACAGTTCCCGAAATATATATAGATAAATATCATATTTACTTCATTTTATTGTTTTGAAGAATATTTTTTGTGGTTATATGAGGAATATATTCATTTATTCCGAGATTTGCTAAAACAGTGTCTAAACATTAATAATGGATTTTTGACTTCTGTTATCCCTCTGTAAAAATCCGTTCTTTAATATGATACTAGAGACAGAATTGTTGTATAAGCTACAAATATGCAAAACATCATCTTAATTTGTTCAGCAAATGTTGCGATGATATATCGACTTTAAAAAATCTAACAAGTTTACTTGATGAGGTAAAACTAGAAAAATTAAGTAATGTATTGGTTGATTTTTTCTTATACTTGCAAAGACAGATAGAAGGACAAACGAACAGATAGACAAACAGACAATAATTAAAGTCTCGCCATTGATTTGACTCAATCATATTTCCATTACATTTAATTCATAACGGTATACAAATCGCCACGAGCTATTGAGCTACTTGAATTTCTAGCTCCAAATTCCGGTACTTGGTAGAAAATACCAGATAGTTTCAGCGCAAACAGCACGGAATGGCAAATGCTGTGTTGGTTGTATTTTTAATCCAATTTAAAATTGAAAAGTGTCCCAAATAGTAGCACTCGTCCTCGTGCAGTGCACGGCTAGCAAATAAAATTAAAACTGTAAAATAGAGCGGATGGATTAAATTTTATGTTTCGTACACAAAATATTTCATTGGCGTCGCTGAATAATAGATGGACCGGTAATAACTAGTTATTTGACATATTTTGTTTAATAATAATTTAAAGCGTTCCTGACTCGATTGTTTGTGTCTGTGCCCGTTGAAATAATCTAGGGTGTACGTATAGAGTTGTCAAAATACAGCAAAATCGGTGAATAATAATATACATAGATGTGGAAATCAAAGGTTATAGTTACCCTCCCCCCTCCCCAACAGATATACTAGATTATTCTTGCGCCTGAAGAAAGAACAACAAGAAGGTTGTTTAATATCTTTTTATAATTGTTGGTAGGCAACGCTTTGATCTTAAACATTTTCTTTAATTTGGCTGAATTATAAATCGTAATGAGTCTACCCACAGAAATGAGATGTTTTTTGCGGTGAACAGTAGCTAACGGCACTTTTCATCCTCGCAACTATCTCCACATCAAAGAGATTACTATAATAACGCTCCCTTACGTCATAAAGGCAAACAAACAAACCCACTTTCATTTATAATATTAGTGTGGATTTATATACATAGAAACGTATTTTTGTATTGCGGATTGTGAGTAGACCAAGGACGTGGAAGTGGTATCCACGCCTCAAATGCATACAATCGTGATTGCTGTCAATGCACCTTGCACTGGACACGTGTGATGTATTAATGTCCTATAGCATCACCCTTCCCAAGTTCTAACCTGATCATTTTACCGTAATCTACGTCATTAAACAAGGGTATCGTAAGAGGAGACAAAAGCAGGGTCTTATTGGTTGGGCTTTGCGTAAGGACTATAATAATAATATTAATATTATAACTGGTAACTCATATCTCTCCGTGTATCCTGCCTGACTATCTACCACATTTTTGCTTGACCCAGCCGTTAAACAACGAGTCGTGTTCTGGTTTGGAGATTAAAAGCTAATTATTATATTCTAACTTCTCTTTTCCTCCTTGGCTGGTAACTTGATGATGCTCATGCAACATGATGACCTCCTATTGAAGATCTTTCAGCTTTACACAATCTAATTTAAAGTCCAAGTAGTTGGATTATTTAGTTGATGCTTAGCTTCCATCTTACGTGAAGACACTACGGGGATTTGGTTTTATAAGTCACTTGTTCTTTTTTTTGTTTTTATAAATTGAAAAGTATCGTCACGTGAAAGGAATTGTAGGTTCGGTTTAATGCTAAAATACCACAAAGACTTTATTTGACACACCACACGATGAACTCAGTATTTACGTTTTCACGCACAAGGTAAAACAGTCTAACACTCGATAGCAACACGTCGCTTTGGTGTCTGAAACTCAAATGAATCCACAGTCGCCTCGCAAGGACACCTTACCCACTAACCACCGCCTGGAAATAGCATTCGTCCGATTCACCACGTGACATGGACGCGATTCCGGTGGGAGGGCTGGCTATGAATCCGCAGGGAACCTTGGTCTCTATTTATACCAGATCCCACCGGAGTACCAGATCTCGAATGGTATCATTCGAGAAGAAACGAGAAAAAAATCTCTATTATAGTCAAACAAAAACATTCTATAATTTTCTTGAAAAGTACAGGAATCGTGTACTTGACTTTCAATCTGAAAACGTTAGACATAAGATCGAAATGTCAAGTTGAATACTGCAAGTATCCGTCCGTCTTATCGGTCCTATTTACTGCCTTCTCTTGTCTAGCCGCTGTTGATTATGTAGGACCGGCAATGATAGTTTTTTACAAGACTAATTATGTATATTATTTTAACCCAATTCAATTCTGTAATTCAAATTTAAGCATCTTTAGGCTAAATTAATGTTACAAGAAAGGAGTATGTATTTATTTATTATCTTTGTCTCTCCAACGGCATTTCTTAATACAGACAGAACTTAATATTAACACGTTCACTGTGTATAGAGCAGTTAGAACATATCACTTAAAACAGTGCAATGTTTTTTGTCGAACTAATGGAGTTAACTAACCTTAAGTTATCTAACGTAATCGTCAAAACTATAAGATTATTTATAATACAATAAAGACAATAGTTTTACGAAGAATTACATTATTAATTTAAATTTATACGATAAGAAGAAGAGCTCCATGTGGTACATAGTTCATTTATTCTACAAACCAACCAATCATAACTTGACACCTAAAGTAGTTACTTGATTAAAATTGTACGCGATACAATCCTGTATACGTTTCCAATAAAAAAAGTTTGATGGAATTTGTTGGAATAGGTTATTCTTTTTTCGAACTGTTCTGGAAAAACGCAGGCTTGATGAAGAGTACCTGTTTCATTTTTACAACTGCAGACTGGACAAATTTCATTACATACAAAAATTTAAATGGTCGAAATTTTTAAACTCAAGTACTGATACAGATATCAATAAAACTCACGTATTAACCACCACGTACCAAAATCGGTGTTACCACTTTTGATAAATTTTGACGATGTAGTATTTATGAACTGATACCTAAGACCCCCATAGTCCAATTATTTAAAAAACCGTATCTCTAGTCTTTTCCAATTGCAGAGTTTTTCTTGTGTGAACTTAAGCGCGCTCATCGACTTATAGAATGTATTATAGAACAACTATCATACAGCTTACTAAAATATTAGTCATTTCTATAACAAGTTAGTATCTACACGTAAAATAACTAAAACATTATGTGGTTCTCAGGGAAGCTTTGGGAATTTCTCATCAAAAGAATCGCTTATCGAAATGACTCATATATGACTCACACACTAATTTATATCACTCTGATTATCGTGAGTAGCATAGACAGCACACAGACACACAAATGCCATCCATGACAACCAAAGGTTACGAAATGTAAAGGACATTTCGTAATCTAAGAAATTCCACTGCAAAACTGTTTGTATTTGAAAGTTGATACTAAACAAAATACTATTTTTCGTACAGGCGTATATACTAAATATTCTTCATGCGCTACACATTTGTATCCCGCAATATTCTCAATCAATCACACAAAGTTGAACAATTGCGCAACAGATAAACACAAAAAGCCGCGATAAAACCTGACGTACAACATACAAATTTAGGTCGCAAAACGCGTCGTTTGTCAAAAACGCGCGCCGTAGCTATCGTAAAGGGTTAAAAATCACTCTACATAAATCTGCCCGTTATCTGCCTAAATGACCCGAGGTAGCGTTCGCGGGTTAAGCACAGCCGTACATATTTAATGTCTGATTGTCATCATTGATGGCGTTATTTGTCAAGCAATTTCGCGGATGAGTGGCTTCGGTGTTTGAAATATTGATATTATAATATCAGATAATACTTTGTCGAAGATAATTCTGTAAGGAAAATTTTGAATATATTATTCTATATTAAATGGTAATATTACGTAAATGGAATAATCCTATACTTCCATAACAACATCAATGTTGTTGTGTTATAATCTGTGGAACTTAGCAATAAATTATTGCGTTTCTGATTAGACCTAAATATTTATTGAACAACACAAATTATTTCGTAAAGTGATAATTATTTTATAACTAAATGTGTGAAAATAAAACACCAATAAAAACTATGTTGATTCCTTTCTATCACCGGTTACTAGGTAACGCTTTGTACTTAAACGCTTTCTTTAATTTGGCTGATACATTGTGATCGATTTTTCCACAGAAATGAGATATTTCTTCGCGGTGAAAAGTAGCCTAGTGGCTAAATTGGCACTCTTCATCCTCTCAACTTTTTCCATGCTAAAAACATACCATAAAGTCGCTCCATTACGCCGTGACAGCACGACAAACAAACAAACAAACTTTTGCATTAATAATGTACACGCTTTAAACCATAACTGCCAGTAGGTATTTAATGTAATTGTGTAATCCGTTTTAACCATATAATTTATGTAATAATTACTAATAATTACCTATAATAAGTGACTGTGTTAACGCAATTGGATAACCGAGTAACAGATAAATACATTTTATCGAATTTATGAAATTTACATAATACCTGATGTAAATAAATAGCTTTGAGGTAGATTTATTGAAGCGAGGTAAAGGGAGTAACTATTTCGTACATAAGCGGTTTTATCAACAATTCCAAGCTATCCTCCCCGCTATTGTGCACTCCAAATGCCATTCACAATCAATACTATGCGATCTCACAGTAAAATAAAACCCATTTTAGTTTCTTGAACAATGCCGGAGATAGAAATGAGAATGGAAACAATCGTTTTTTTTATATTTCAATGTGAGATCTCATAGTATATTATATGTGCATAAGTTTTAAAATTCTTTGTTTGCAAGTTAATCTTTGCTACAGGTAGGTCGTTAATAAGTTATGTTCATAGCACAATGATAGGTATTCAAGGATTGCTACCCTCGAGGACTGACAACCTACTGTCATAGATTTCTATAAGACAATAATTGTACTCGGCAGAATTATGTAAGGCGGTTAGGACTCCAGGCGAACCATACTTGAATTCTGTCAATTATTACCTATTCGCTTGGCTGGCACCATTTGGCTTGTAACTGACATGTATCAAATACATATGCATGGCAATGTCGCTTACAACACGATCCCTTGGCTAAGACTATTTACGTTAAAAATAACTCGAACATCACCGTTAATAGTAAAACATCATCCAAGATGTTCAAACAAAATGTATTAGCGACTGCAAACAAATCGCTTTTCTTCTCGCGGCTCTTTTATTTCCGCCCAGGAATCTTGTTTCTATCGGCAAAAGTAATGACGTTATGTCCTTGCTGTCCTTTGTGGCTGATTTGATTGTTTTTTATGTCTGGGAAAGAAACTTTGTACTTTGGTAACGAATACAATAACGTTAAAAGAAATCTTAAATGAATCATTATGTAAAGATTCAATATTTACGAAAACTACGCTGCTAGGATTTAGGCTGAGATTCCACTAGAGTGCGAACAAATCTATTGGAGTAAGTAGCTAGGTTATGTTTGGCGAAAATGATATATTCCCTCAGGTAAATTTCTTCAGATGAACTAAATCGCTACCTCGAACATCTCAGGTGGAAACTCAGCCTTACAAACCACTTCATCGCTTCATCATGTTAAATTTCCCGTTTTTAATATGCATTTACTTAAGGCAATCAAGGAAACTCTTCATTATCATTCTTACCAATGCAGAACGGTCGTACTCGTGAATAAATTATCCATCGTTTCATTAAATTATGTTAAAGATATTCCCGCGGTATAAATCCTTTTAATCATAATGCTGTAAAAAACTTTATCCACGTTCCTGTTAAAACAATCAAAAGTCAGCATTTTAATTGTCCATTTATTCTTGAGCTTAAGATCGTTGTATATTTCTCTTGGAAGATCTATTTTGTGTAGAAAGTGCCGGGAGGGGAGGATCTTTTATCCTGGTCCGGTTAATAATATCTTTAGTGGACGTCATCAAGAAAATTGATTAATTGAAGTATTGCAGCGAAGCTTCCGCCGCCAAGTACTACAATGCAACTTTGTGGAGTTGTTGCGAAAAGAATTTAATTATTATCTGGGAAACCGTTAAATTATCTGGAGAAAGATTAACTGGTTGTTGCGGGATTCTTGACAATATTTTGATACATCGAAGAAAGTGATGATTAAATTTACAATACGTTCATTAAGTTGAGTTTAAAGTCTTAATCCCCGGTCGATGCGGCTAACATACCCACTAGTTACCATCACTACTCAGCGTTTATTAAGAGCACATTTCACCCGAAAACTATTACAAAACAACACGCTTGACGTGCAATGCCCCGGGCAGTAAATGCATAACAACTAGTTTGGTACACTAACTCTCACCAGAGGGTCGGCACTCGGAAAGGCACCCTTTACAGCGGATACTGATGCGTTTACCAACTTTGCTATTACCACACGTTGTAGCTATTACACCGTTATCATGTGCGGTAATGTAATAGACGTAGACTTATAACGCCTGGACGGTTAGTTTCTTAATAATGTTGGCCTAAAGTTAAGCATAAGTAATATGTACGTTTGTGGTAATAACGTGTACTTAAGATCTCAAACACGCACACAAGTGTGTGAATGTGTTTTTTTTGAAAATGGAAAATGGTAATTAATTATTTTTTTTATAACTTTATGGCTAAATTTTCATCTTACCGAGGTAGCCTTCGTTCGGTTTGTTCGAATGGTTCGTTTAAATGGATACGGTGTACGATTATTTCGGTTCTAAGCGACATTGCTCTAAGGCGCTAAATTTCCAAACGACTTGAGGTTCGGTAATAAGGATGGACTTGGATGTTTTTAAAATGAGCGAAGTATAGTGCATTCTTCAATTGTTCGAGATATGTCTTGTAACGGAGAAAATTCCTTTTTTCGCATCGTTAACCTAGTGATGTCACAAATTATCGAGAGACAGATGATTGAAAATTCCCATTCCTCTCAGTGCCAGATAGATCTGTCCTATTGTTATAAAACAAAAATAGTATTAATTTTGATTTTGAATCTGACCCACTATTTCCAAATTGGCCAAATACAAATGTTTGCGGCTGAAAACCGAAGATTAAAATCAAAATGGCTGACAAGCGAACAGCGTTTTAACACGTTCAAATTTGAATATCGAAACGTTTCGACGAGTAACCAATCGGGAATTAATATCGTCAGTCGCTCGTTGTTTATTGGACGGGCTGTACGGATGAGTGCCTCTGATCGGCTTTTGTTGAGGAAACTGTTTTCCCGCATTTTGATGCAATTGATTGAATACGGACGTTTTTTATTATAAACGATATAGTAAAAAAATTAACGAATTTATTAAGGACTGAATTTTCTTAAGCGAATTATATTAGACGTTGCGAATTTTACACAATTTTAACAACTCATGTGTAAATTAAGACTAAGTAGAATTTTACTAATTTAGTCAGCTTTAGGTACCACTATATTGTTAATAATTATTATGTGCTAGTAAAGTTATCTATCTTTTATAAACAGACGGTATTAAAAGATAATTAATTGACGTATTCGAACTTAGGATATGTTAACGGTATACGTAGGATAAGAACATGAAAATGGGGCTGACAAGGACATGTCAGAAGAATAGACAGAAACAAAGGGACTAAAAAAAATTATGCAGTGAATACCGAGAGAAAGAACAAGAAATAGAGAAAGATCAAAGAAAAGATAGATAGATGTGTTGAAAGAATGAATGAATTTCTATTGGGGGAGACCTTCACTATAGACTACTACAATAAACAATGATTTTATATAATTAGTGATTATTATGTTTTTGAATGTATTTATTTATAACGACATAACACATTAATGAATTTAGCAATACAAATATTTCATAATTTAATTGATTAATGTAAAAAAATATCGATATATTACATGAAATAAATCATCGATGCACTAATATTATTGTAATAGGTACTAGAATTAAAAGAAATTTCATTTTAATAATACTTTTATAACGTTTTTAACTAAAACATTTTCTTTTGAAACAACAGCCGCTAGTTAGCAAGTTGGGAATTTACTGTAAGTGACTGAAAGTGCTTAAGAATAAATACGGGCGCCTTTGAAATGGACTTCATAAAGCACTTGTTTGTTACAATAATTTGCCTTTTCTAGAAGTCTAGTTTATTGCTTTTTTGTGAAAGTGAATTAGCCAACGAGATGATTTGGGAATTAAATTACAAGTAAATTGCTTATTTATGTAATTGGTTGATATAAATTGAATATGCTGAATCTATTATGGTTTTAAATTATTTTATTTCTAAGTCTGTACTTTACAGTTTTTAATATATTTACTTAGATTTTGTATTCGATAAATATATTTAATATTTTAGCGGTGATAGTCTTGAAGTCCGAATGTTGGTCGCTCAAGGTTGGTGGCCCAGGAGCCTAAGTTCAAATCCTGCACGCACCTCTAATATTCAAAATATATACAACCTTATTATAACTTGCTTCCCTGAAGGAAATCGGTTAGGGTACCTGCACAC
>DWPA01001967.1:0-16897 GCA_018251375.1 Calpodes ethlius
ACAAAAAGTAAAACGGCTAAGTTTAGAAGCAGGATTTATTTGGTCTATTATTACGTTACGTAGATAAAATATTTATTAATGACACCGCATCAGACCGATTCCAACCGTTCATTATACCGTATCGGCGACGAAAATAGACGCTAGAACGACGCTGCCACCAGTTTATCCTGGCTTTAAAAATGCAAAGAAAGAAAAAAAATCCTCAACAAAGTAGCAGGTGTTGTTTGAAACTAGAGGCAGTTTCTAATTATTAAGAGGGCTCCGGTGCCGCGGTACTAAGACCCACGTGATCCGGATTATAAAAGAATTAATTGAAAGTTACTTTCTTATATCTTAAAAATGGTTCTCTAGAATCTTCGTAACAGATTTAACGTAACACTGAATAAGCGTCATTGTTCGGTGAGTCCATTTAAGTAACAACAAGTGCCTCTCAATTACGCTTCAGTAAGTCTATAATTTAATTCAGCACACTTTGTAATGTTGTAAATAACGTATTGAGCTTATTCTGTTTGACATAAACGTTGCTTAATAGAAGATCGATGTACGCTACTATTCTAGTATTGCCAAATGCGGCATGTCCGGCGTTCGATTCATCAATGAGAACCCTCGATTCGATTCATCCATTAACGGCATGCCCACCTCGCGCCGCTAATCGGACACTATTTATTCATCAATTTGTACTCAGTGGCCGATCTCGCTGCCGTCCCATCGATTGCGCCCGACGATTAATCCTCGCACCTCATTTGCATATCGTTTTAATTTCGAAGCCATCCGGCGCCCACCGAGCCTTCGCCCCCGACCTCGAATAACGCTTGTCAGCTTTGATATGTTGAAATCGATTACGTCGATTCTCTCGTTTCGCGCTCGTCTCGATAAAAATCTCCCGTGCTCAGGTGGGCCGGCCGTGTTTGACGTGCAGGAATAACATGTTCGCACCGACGTGGCCGCTCATTGTTCACGCACCGGCCGATAAGTCTATCCGATTGAAATATTCACTCAGTAATTATGATTTCAACTGATAAGATCCTCCCATGAACGTCTCTTTAAATCGTTTCTATATTTACAATTTTGAATATCTCGTAGGTACAAGATTTTCGTGACCAATATATACTGGTCTCACGCAAGCTTAGGTCGTTTGGATTCAGCGGTATTTCCTCTTTTCTGGGACACGGTGACTTTTTTATTGTGAGTAAGTCATATACATAAATATGATGGTTTAGTATTCAAGGAACGTAACGGGTGAGGTCTGGCGCGAATGTATACGAAATTAGCCGTATTCCCGCCTGCTGCTCGTAGGATGCAGATGCTCTTGTGCATGAATTAGCGGTATAAATGTGGAATTCGGTCAGTGCCCTCGCTACGAGCAGATCTCCTAATCTCGCGTTCGCCGTCCGTTGTTTCGTAATACCGCAAAACACACGATTTCGCTTTCAGTGCGCGGAATTTCTTTCTCAAATTCCGCGCTGGATGCTTATATTTTGCTTCGAGGCACGTCGTCCCTAGTTTGAAAAAAGTGCCGCCGCTATAAGAGTTATCGACACGAGTCGTAAATTCTCGGTGTTTTTTAGATGTTGACAATCTCGGGCCCGCCTCTCCGATGGGCCGGTGACTCACGCGCGTCCATAACGTATTCCATGCGCTCGCGCGAGACGCGTGCGTCTATTCTAGACGTCGCTCGGTAATCGCTCGTTAGTCGTCTCGCACCTCGGTTTATTAACTTATCAATACTATTGTTTTGATAAACGCCCGAGACGCAATTTCTGTTGACTCATCGTATTGTGTGGCTAATGTGGCTACATAATTGTCCGCCTGTAAGCCGATTGGTCTTGTGCAAGCCTGACGTGTTTCAACAATGAACCTAATTTGACTAATAGGTGCGTTGTAATCGTCACCGCGTGTGGTTTAAGGATTAACTACAACATCATCGGCACCACTCTCTTCGCCGCTCCTTACATCGGTTAATGAACGCTTTTCTAAAGCTATTGTTCTAGTTTTTGTTTCTTTTATAGTTTTCTTATCTTGATTGAAGATTGTATGGGCATTAATATAGGCTTTGACTTTGGTTAGAGATGTCGTAATTTATGCGTTACTGCCGCAATTATGTCTGAGCTATGATAAAAAATTGGACCTTCTCTCTTAAGTTACTTTTAGTTCGACAAGAGCTGAAAATGTTTTATCAAAACAAACGATCTCATGTTTGTACAATTGGCACTATTGAGAATGTTATTTACCGTTGTAGTTTTGCCTTGTTAGTACTACAAAGTATGTTAACCGTGGCTATAATTTTCTTTAATTTGACGTTTATTTTGGGATTAATTATACGGTTAAGCCGCTGGCCTAAAATCGACGGCATCGCGGCGTAGAGCGTCGCGCTCAGCGAAATCATTAATTTATTATTCCGCGCGTGAACGCACCGCCGGCTTCAATTTTTTTTAATTATTTAATGTTTGCAAAATTCACATTAAATGATCGGTCCGGCCCTGTAATTAGCGGTGCACCGTCCGACCACCCCGGTGAAAGATGTATGGACCCACAGTAAATCTTCAATAAGGGTAATAATCGAAAAACCGCCTCCACTGTGTCACCGATTGCGGTACAAATGAAGAGATTCGCCGGAATAAGGTCGAGCCTGGTGAAAATTTTCTCGAGTAAAACCGTGCAACCGATTCGCTCCGTGTCATTTATGTAATGGACCGATATTGATTGTTTCTGCTTCGGACAATCGCAGAAATGTCTTCATCAACTGACCACAAGTACTAATAATTGAACAATCGTATTACTGAATATTATAGGCCTTACGTGTCATTGTGCCTACAGTTGGGCATCAATAACGTTACAAGAACTGTAATTTTATCCTTTGGATTGGTATGTATTCTCATCATAACACTTCGACAGAGTATCATTACCGTTACCTTTCCTTTTTTGCATTTATTATCATAATTATTTGCATTCCCCTATTTTTTGTACTTTCAACGTATATACGTTTATTCAATTTATCAATGTGATCTTTATTCAAGAGATAATAACGCTTCAAAATTCTTAGTGTGAAATTGCGTACTAGATACCGCGAGCGGTCTTAAATCTAGTCTACTACATTCTTAACTAAGTTTCTACAGAGTACATTAAAGGCCGACTACATCGTGAATGTTAAGGAGTTGCAAGAGTCGCGAGCGAGGATTTTCTAGTATAAAAGTGGGTCATGAATGACTTAGAGGAAGCTGGAAGCGTCATAATGGATTGATGGGAGAGTTCCGCCGGTGGCGCGGTGGGGCGCGGTCGGTATTATTTTAGGAGTTGCGTCCACTCCTTGTACTATTACGGCAGACCTGAGCCCGCGCCGTACTGTTGCATAATTCAGGCACGAGCTCCGCCGTTTGCATTCCGATACTTGATACGTGCTTTCACATGTATTTATGGACGAGATTTTGTGTCTCCGTAATGTTTGCCGAATAAATAAATTGTGTAGGCATAAATACAATGGGCGAGTCGGCGTCTTCGCTCGTTACGTCGGCGAATGTAAAGTCCGAGTTCGCTTCTTGGGTCGCCCGCTTGTCAACCGTTGAGATATTTCGCGGGGAGTTGATGGGACCGCTTATATCGTTGTTTAGGGCCTTCGTTACACCCGCGGTTTATGTCGCCGCTTACAAATTGGCGTACAGACTGGCCAGAATCGCATTCGCAAATTTTCCGCGGGGAATTATGCTTACATTGTATCCGTATGCTTGGACACGTCAATATCCATTTTGAGCGCTACTACAAGGGCGAGAAACTGATTGCAAGTTGTTACGAATATATTGACAGATGCTGGTGATTCCACAACAGGAAAACCAGTCGCTTTGCAATTGATAGGTATTTCTAGGTGTATGAATAGATTACCATGTTAAATCTTAGGGTTATCTAAACGTGATTATCTAAAACTAAGATATTTTAACTAATTGTGTACTATTTGTATGAATATAAACTTGATGATTCTAATTTATGATTTTAATATAAAAAGTATTATTTTGCCGTTCTAGAATAACAGCACCCACCTACGCGTTACATTCACCAAACGGAATGCTAACAAGTTATCGTAGAGAATGGAAAGCAAAACAGAACGATGAGATATTGTCTGAGCACAACACGTGTACGTCATTCGTAAGCGTGTTGGAAAGAAAGCGCCCGTCTCACGGCGACATCCTAGAATCGAGTGCCAACTAATCCGAAATCCTAACATCATTATCTCCAGCTCGTATCAAGCACGATTCTGCTCACATCTCGGTTACCGCAATTCTAATGATTTACTGCGGAGGTCCTCCTTTGTATGCGTTAGACATGACGAGTTTTGTATGCAAGGTGCGACTCCGCTATCCCGTGCCCATCGCATCCAGAAACTTCCGCGACTGACCGTCCTGATTGCTCTAATTGAAATTTATTCCCCGCTGTAGTCGAACGCACACCGTTTCCCCAATGCGCGAGACTTAACTCCATTAGATTAATGAATAACCGCGCATCGATTGTTACAGCCTGTTTAGTTATGTATGCGCGTTCGCGTTTATGCGATCTCGTTTACTGGATTGACGCGGGACGCGCCTCATCCATTATAGATTGAGCCAGGACCGTATCCTCCGGTATCCTCCCGATGAACGCGCCCGACGTCTCGGTCATTTCGATAATTGGACCCGCGATTATGTTTCCAGTTGCGCAATCCGCAAACATCTGCGATAGATCCCCCGATCGGAATCCGACGATTGCGTCATTCGCTCTCTGATTTAATCCGAGTCCAATTAAGAGCTTTGCTTGTAATTTCATCCCAGAGTGAGGTACAAAGTAAACGATTGCCGGCCTAAGATCATTATTTCTGTTAACTGCCACCCTATTGCAGTTAATTGTGTATAGAATCCAATAATTTTAGAATTGAATCGAAGTCCATTTCACGACGTGCGTCCGAGTAACCGTCGGACACGAGTGGAGGCGAGTCGATTGATTCGCTGAATCCAAGTCGGCCCACTTCCTAAAACTAGACTGGGAGACGCAGATGGTTAAAATTAGGCCCGCCGGGAATAGCGTAAACTGGTGCGTGCCTCGTCACCGTGCGCCGACTGGCCGCATATTGTATTACACCATATCAAATCCGAAAACATCCGTCCTCACATCGCACTCGAGCATTCTTATATTTCCTAACATCGTTCTTAAGGTCACACCTGCAGCAAATTATTACGTTATTTCCATAATTGCATCTGCAACATCAACGATTATTATTATAAACGTTCGTTTCGACCTCATTTTTGCAAAATTTTCCGCTTCATTTGTAATAACTTGATTTTAATTATTGTACCAGTGTTCAAAATAGAAAGCTATTAAAAAGTCAGCCTACTACGTCGACGCTGAAAGTTCTACAGTGTAGAATATTTAGCTGTTCCGCTTTGCTTTTAAGAGGAAAATTATTGTAGAAATATGTCTAACTACTTCCACGAATTTAGGTTGAAGTTAAGTCTTGGATGGAAATAGTATTTAAATTCAAAAGACAATGAATCAAATTTTTCATGTCGGACGGACGTTTCTCAAAAGCGAGATGACGGTGAATTTTTAAGATTATTGTTCACGAACACAAACAATGTTTTCTTCTGTCATCGAAAGAATACACAAGTTATCGGTCATCCTTTTGTATCGCCATCTCGACGCGCCGTTTCGGCGATTCCGGTGAGCGATCTCATCTCGTGCGAACATTACAATGCCGGTTCAGTTGGCAACGTTCTTCGTTCCGATGATAGTCGACTAGGATTGGACGTAGTCCATAGAGTTAGGAGCGCCGCTATAAATTCAAACTAGGATCTCAGCTGAGGCTCGACCGTTAGCGCGTGGGAAATGATTGGGTCCGTTGTAGCCGGTGAGGCTTTGTTAGGACGATTGTCCACTGGAGTGGTGTAGATGCGGCGATAGGCCGCGTGTAGTGCTTGCGCTACGACCGGTGACAGCTACGTGGGAAAGGCCGGGATCGCGTGCACACTTATTTGGATGATATTGTCATACTGTTGTTCGGATTTATGGCACAATATCGTGTGCGTGCTGGGGGTAATTCGATCGTGTTGTCGTCTTGTTGTACCTGTGATTGTATGCTTCTGTTTGGTGCAGGTAATTTTTCGATGTCGAGCCATGACCTTTTACTATGTTTACTTTTGTTGACGGTATTGTTTAAAGGTACTGGCCGGAGTTAGTTATTTTTAAAGCAGAAAAGAATTCAAGAGCCATGTTAGTTTGTAATGTGTTCCGTTGAACAAGGTCAGAAGAATATAAACAATTTCCAAGCCCAGATTCTCTGCGATCCTACCTCACGCATTTTCGTAGTAGCGTCTAAACAAAAAGTAAAAATAGACAACGATAGTGGGACAGTAAACTGTGTATCTGAAAAAGGCATGAGAAGAGAATTCAACTACGTTTATGGCGCTCGACACCGCACTTCATGTGTTCAGTTTTTCCTTACATCTATACGGTCTCGTAACTTATTCCGAATGCGTTCGTGTGTTGGCCGAAGTATAATATGAGGGCTATTTAGTTTTGAAAACAAATGTATGTGAGCAATCCATCATACTTTTTCCTTTCAGCGTCGCTATCGACGCGCTTAGAGCTTATACAAACACAGCTTTCAAATGCTAATCCAACGGACGTGCCTCGAATTGGTTCCGCCGGTCCGCTTGAACTACGTGGGAAATGTCCGAAACTCAGTTGGAAATCCTAATGTACATTAATAAGCGCATTCTTTGTCTTATCTGACAAAATGAGATATGGTTTAGCTGACATTGTCATGTGATTTGATTTGCAGATACCTGTCTGGATCATTATGTATTTTAATTTAAGTTATTCTTGACCTACTTATCATGTCTGCTGACATTAAGAAAATCATCTTTAATTGATCCCAATGATGAATATAATACTATAACATTAGTGAAATAATTTCTAAATAAATACCATTTGAGTTCATTTTTCATCTACATAATCTAGATTCAATATCTTTCCTTATTTGGGTAGCATTGTTGTAGTGTATTAAACAGTTAACCAGTTTCACAAACGGAAGCGCGCAGCGTGTTAACACAGTCGTAACTTTCTGTTCGATCTCAATCAGTTTCTTAATAGTGTATTCTGTAAATAGCCATTTCTGTAGTCTTTGCACAAACTTATCGATTGTCATCATCGCCATAAAATAGATTATCTGTCTCAAATAAATTTGTTATCTTTGAGTTCACAAACATGAATAGTCTATCAATCTAATCGAAATGGGTCATTGCATAACCAGTCGTGGTTTGTTTGTGTTTTTGAACAATTGACCTTATATGGCCACCTACAAGCGGTGATATAATCGTTCTGTATTGGCTCATAGTGGAGTCGCGTGGGCGGCGTCCTTCCTAAACGCCGGCGCCCATCGCCTTTGCATAGATAATTGTAAGAAGTGTTTTTGTGATCGATCTTTTTATAGTTTTAAAACGTTTCCTTAATAAGAGTTTAGATTTAAAAATAATTTGCTCCGAATAGAAATCATGTGAAATAAATATAAATTATTAGAATTGTATGTTAGAGATTGTGTACACACATGTTGTACTACTTTTAGTAATTTAGTAGAAAATATTCAGAGCAAGAAGATTTTAATATTGTACGTTACGATTAAAGCATAATGAAGTTAAATCTCAAAATGTTTTCTATTGACCAGCTTCTTTATCATATACATCTTAAGTCGTAGCTGCCTTGTCTACTACTCGGCTTGTGTTTCACGCACGTGCGTTTCCACAGCCCTGAGATGATTTATGTATGACCGGTATACGTGTACTAACTAGGTGTATCTACCTATCTACTCCAGAATTATTGTGATCAACTCAAACCGGGTACGTGCCGTGAATGCGAATTCGTGTAATGATACATTGAGTTTCATCGTTTAAACGTCAGCATCAACCGCTATCTTGTTAGTATCGAAATTACTGTCATTAATGGGAAGCACAGTTTCTGTATCAATTGCTCGATCACTTGCTATATTTCTTTGTGTATGATTAAATACAGTTTTAATTAATTTTCTAATTAAAGTTACATAGAGATTATGTTTTTCCTTCAAATGATCATTGTTAAATGTTAATTCTTAACATATCATACCTTTTACATATTGTCATATGGTGGTACGTTTACAAAGTATATTAACATTGTGGATGTCTTCATGAAATTATTAGATAAAAGCAAATTACTGATTTCTATTGCGTTTATGACTTATATTTTCATTAATGTTAAAAAAAGGTTCAGCAGGCAGTATTCAGTTACCAGGCTCTAAGTGTGTGTCAAGTTGTATTACATAGCAGTTACTAGACTACCTGCAAATAAAATACTTGTTTTAGGGCTAAAGAAATTTCACCACCCTCACGTTAATCTTCATATTTTGTGCTGTCGTAGAAAGTCAATGTATGCAAATGCGTTAATCGAAGGTTCGATAGTAAATACTACGGCGTAGGAAGCGCGCGGATTCCGAACATAGCTGCTTGGAGATCGGCACTCGTAAACTGAACGTTACGGATGTTGTGACCACGATTTTTTCAGCTTATATAACTTTGTTAATCATTCCGAAGTCTTGATTGTATCAGTAATTTAATTCTATTTAATTGATAAACTTTGTAAACGTTTCCTTGTTTCAACATTTAAACTCGGTCTTTGAGAACTATTTGAATTTGATTGTTGGTTAACAGCTCCAGTAAACCTTTGGTTGGTTTTAAAAGCTTTTCTTAATTAAATGTACTTGATGTTCTTACATTTTTTGTGTGCAAGGCATGTGCTAAATCTAGTAACGAATTATTTCTAAATTTGGTCTAGTAAATATCTTCATTCATTTCCACTTTATCCGACAAAGTCTTTAATTCTGGTAACTCGTACGTTACGACATAGGGTGCAAGTGACGAGCGCCAGTATCCTGTTAATTGGCAAGCCAGTAATTTATGTCGCTAAACCTGCCCTAAGCTCACAATTTATATTCACACGACTCTCCTTTCTATCAGCGACTGCTGAGCTTCAACGTGACATCATAGCTAACGGAATTGGTCGTTTTTATGGATTTTGGAGTTTTATATTATTTTTTATTTTCTATGCAGCGTGAACTTTAATGCTCTTAAAACATTCCCAGCTTATTTAATGGTTCAAATACCTTGTCACGTTGTCGCTGCGATTATTAAAGTTACGCTAAGAATTAGACTGTTGTATCTTTGTTGATATGTAAGCAGTAATTCGATGAGATTTTAGATTATCTTTTATAACTGCGTTCTGTCCTGAGCTGTCCGTATTAGTTTTAATATAACTTTAATTTTATACTTCTTCAAATCTTTAATTTGCATAGATGATACTATGAATTTTAAATTGACATTGACGAAACGCTCCGTTTATTCTTCACAGAATGTATCTTAAATGACGCAGCCCCGTTGTCACTTGCTTTTCTTGCTCGGAATACCATGTTGTATATACGTATTACATCTTTTAAAGCAATAAACGATGCAGTATATAATTAGACACAGTTTCACATTTCATATGAAATTGATATAAAATTTAATTAGGTGTTTCCTTAATATTCTGTGTAGTAACTGGTGACACTCCAGTTTACCTTATTCTCATAATAATTATTAATTTCAATTCGCTGATAACCACAAAACTTGGTTTACAAACATTTAAGACAACAGGAGTATTTCAATGAATAGTATAAACCAATTAATGTTTAAAAAATTAAATAAATTTTTGGGATATACAAAATTTAATATGGCCACCTTAATAAACTTAATATTAAATATGATCAACTCTTAACTGTACCGAACTGATTTCGGAGCGATTCGGCACGGAACCAATGCTTATAGCAATTTCTTAAAGTCAGCGACGGGACGTGACTTGAATATCGTAATTTTGAAACACGCCTTTTAACGGAATAATGACCATATTTTTCTCAATGGACCCACACGTGTACCTACCAATGTAGCAATGTTCACTTGTAAGAGAATTCCAATCCTCGATTGCGTCACAGAATCGAAAGTGGTCATAAACTAAAGAGCCTTGGCAGTGTTGTATCATGTTCTGTTGATCTGTGACATTGGGGATAGACTGCTCCATCCTGCTTACTCTAAAGTAATCACGTTTATGTTAGACAAAGACGCGAGGCATCGAATCTCAGGCTCTCACTTCCGTCCGCCTACGGCAGAGCGGGCGCCGCCCACGCCATGAGCAATAAAAAATTGCAAGCTGGTGGTCTTCGTGTCGATAATATTGTCCGATATGACTTAAAGAGTCTTTCTTGTTAATAAATCGATGTGGTAAATGAGACCCGAGATCGTTTACACGTGCGTTTTGAAAAATGGTATCCATACAGTACAGTGGACGTGACAATAGGTCTAACCTTAGAAAATTTATCAAGATTTAAATTTTGTCTGTTGTACCTACTCGTTTTCTAGTTTGTGTTATGAAGCATTTAAAATTAGTAATTATATTAATAGATAACTTAATTAGAAAGCGCTATCAGTTATAAAATGACGCCAAACGGGTACGTGTTGCTTTTAATTTAATGCGTAAAATAGTAGTATGAAATATATAAAATCCTCTGCATTGTTTCACGTTTTGTATACAAAATTTGCCCTCATTTCTTTTGGAAATAACATTTGTGAAGTTAATGCACGATGACCTCAACATGTAGGTGGCGCTATAAAATGAACGTGAGCTCCACAGAATCTTTCGAAATGGCGATTGTCCTTAAATTATGACTTAATTCCGAACGCCTCTCCGTTGTTCTGTTATCGTGGATTTCGCTTAACGGTACCAATTGCCACTTTAAAGTCACGAACTTGCAAAAAACTGTCCGGTTAATGATAACCTACGTTGTGGCACTTATGGCAGATCTGATAAGTTATTGTAGGATTTTGGGAACTGATATTTTAAGTTTTTCCTGTGATTGTGTTATACTTTTTTTAATATTATTATATCTCTTTCGGTTTCTTATTTTTGTATGTCTGTTTTATTTTTCTTCTTCAGCTCTCTATTTTGTAACAGTAGTCAACCACCACTGGATATTTATATACTCACATGCTCCATAATAAAAATGTTATGATTTACTAAGGTCCGACAATGTGAAATCCGACTCAAATCCTCATAAATTTAAAGACGGGCAGAAGGTTATTATCATAAAATCGTCATAAATAGTTGACATCGGGAAGGAACAATACACAGTAGCCAACAGACCCTCAGGAAACAAACGAACAAACAAATATCACATGAAGGAACGTGACTCGATTTACCAAATCAAACGAGAAGCGAGGCTTACTGCGAGACGACTTGTTTTACCGCGGAAGTATGAGAGATATACGAATGTTAACAATTGTTCAAATAAAATAAGGACGGATTATATACGAGTAAAATTTAATTTGGTTTTATGTAGTTTGATACAGTTAATCCAGCTAGTATATCAATTGAAATCTGTAATGATAGCATAATTATTTTTTTATTTGATCTATGATAGTGTTGATTCGCGCTTTTTGCATCACTTTAACGAGGGCACAAATTGTTTTTGATAATTATATGTTGCCAAAAGTCTCATCATCATATCGTATTGCAAGCTCGTCATTACGCCGCAGTGAAACAAGTCTTCTAGCAAGTTTAAACAATTTACGTTCGCTATGTAAATGTTTGTTTATAATTTCACGTTATTATTTTATTAACTTTAAGGTTTACTTTAATGCATTTTACTCGATTAATTCTCAGGCCATTAAGCAAGTGCCATCGTCTGTCGTAGTTTGTAAGTACAACGTGGTTGATATTCCAAGGCATCGATTATGTTATGTTTTAGGCTCTACTGGTCCTCATCCTCCTCCTTCCGAATCATTTCCATGTTCATCTTATACAATACCATTGTCTTTAAAGCTGTGTTGGTGCTAAACACCCGGTGCTACTGAAACGGTTTTCACATCTCTTATTAGGTGATCTCTATTTACATAAAAAAAATTCTGAGCTATATTTAATGGTAAATATTAATATATTTTTATACTGTAGTTAATTGTTAGTGGCGAGCCCGGCTCGGGCGTTGTCGCCAGTGTCATTATTGATACCTGTATCGAGAGTAACGTAACATTCCCAGTTTGCGCTTTAGTATCCATATAACAGTGTTTGTGATCCATCCAACGTGTAACGACAATATTAGTTAAGGCATGATGTGTGTGTACTGAATTCACTTATACAACTGTTGAAATTTACACTAACGCTTTGTCAGTCGAAGGTAATGCACTGGTGCTAGATGTTTATGTATTTTCTGTTGTTGTTATACTAGCTAAGTAAGGGAAATCTGAAGCCTTTGGGTCGGTCGGTTTGGACACGAATTAACGGAGACAAGGCGATCTACCTATTGGCCTGCTGGTTCTATTTACACTGACCATTTTGTCAACCCTTCGATGAAGCGTTAGTTGTTGGTTAAATCATTCTGATAATGAAATTTTTTGACAGTATATATTTTGCATTATGATCTAATATCTAGAATGATTGCGCCTAGTGATTTTGATGTTGAGACATAATAATTAATTAATAATCTAGTTTTTAAGTAATGATTTATGTATCCTAACATTTTGGCGTGAACGGAAACGATAAGACTGTGGAACAGTGTCTTCTTAGTGCCTTATATTATCAAAGTGAGCTGAAATTAGTACTAATTAAGTACTTAAAATTATTTAACTGTCCATTCGCAGTATTATTATACGGATTGTCCAAATATTTGATGAAATGGAACTCGGTGAGGTTGAGTAAAATAAAGGTTTGAGGCAATTCGAATCTTATTTTATATTGATTGGTTAAAGTTTTAGTTCTGTTCAATGTACTTAAGTTAACCAGTAGCTAGTCGACTCGGTGGATATGAAACTTACTGCATACTTAAGTGGGAGTTATGCTGACAATTTTAGTTTTTAATGAATGATGAACAAGCTTGCTGCATCTGTGTAAAATCCACTTAAGGGTAGAAATTTCTAAGCCCAGTTGAAAGTTTTAATTATGCGACGACCAATTTAATTGTTCGATATACGAAGTACTTACTGTATATGAAATTAGATTTTAAATTAATTATCAGTGTAATTGAATTATTTTTCACTTCAGTGTTTTTTTTTATCGCACAAATGATGATAGTTTTATAAATAGTATAACGTTATGTATTTGATATCTGAGGACCGAAGTTTAGGTTTAACTTACGGTTCATAATTATACCTGTACTTAATGAAATTGATATGATAATACATTCGGATCGTACAAAATGATTAATCGCTAAGATGATATGCCTGTAGGAGAAATTAATTTACGAATCGTAATTCGGTTTCATTGGTAAACAGACAGCTAGTTAGATTAATTTTTTATAGGTGGTAGTGTGTTGGTGACGGTCTGTTTCTACCGTCAAATACTAGTGGTGTTTTTGAGCACATTTGTGACTTTGTCAGCGGATGGTAATATGACCACATTACCATAAATGCCAAGGCCGCAGTGCATCATCCACACTCACGCACCACCAATAAAAACTCGAAAACATATATTTAAATACGAAATTAAGTTTTTCGACGGGCTTTCATTGCATTTTGAGGCGATTATTCACGGTCCGCTGATAAATGTGCGACGCGCAATAATTCAATTCTCGTTTAAAAGGTTGTTCGTGTATACACGCGGGTACTCACTCGGTCGAGTAGCTCGTATCAAATTTATACTCGTCATTAAATGAAATTCAGTGTTTTAAGACATCGGCGAGTATCCGTTGTAACACGCAAATATTGTAATACAAATAAAAAAATTTGTACTCAACACGCGCGGTTATCCAAACTTATGTTGTCGTTAAGTCCCCTGCGCACTACCCGGATTAATATTTTTGTATGTTGCAATTATCGTATTTCAAAATTGTCCTTAATAAGATGGAATGGATATTGGAGACAGGGATCGTGCAAATCAACGTATGATTTGAAAGCACGATATTATTCGCTGCGACAATTACTCCGGTGCGGCGGGACGCGACGTTAAGCTTGGATTACATCTGCGTTAACTTTATGGGCTTGTGTTGGCAATCGAATCTCGTTCACTGTTAATATGTTTATAGTAAACGAATCGCTTGCATAAAATAAATTATATTGTCGATTTGTCGTCGATCGCTGATTGCACGGTTGTGACCGATTTACATTTTGTTAGTTTCATATCATCGTGGAGGTTACATTTTCTGTAACTAGGTACTCGCGATACGTTTGCGCTTTTGATGTAACTTTACATTGATTCGATATATTTGTCGATCGACTTCGTGAGTACCTAAAATTTACATGAAATGTTACAGGAAATATTTTTATTATATATATTATTACAATATTAGCTTCGTCCATAATCGACAATGTGTAATCTCGGACGCGGGAATCGAGCCAGTGATGGCTAAATGTATTAAACTGAAATAAATTAAGATTCCACAATTCAAATTTGGAACAACGCTCTAGCCAGCCAGCAATTTATCTGCATAATATTTACATTTAAGCTTGTAAACCAAAAAAATAAGGTTGCTCCATTCCTGTGTCCGGGATTATGCTTGTCTCCCCCGGGATGACGTTTCAATTGCGTCCCGGAACGATTTGTAAATGCAATGTGATAGAAATAATACCTAAAGACGCTAGATCATTGTTACTGTAAATTACATTTTTGTAAATATGTACAATATAATAACGAAATAAGCGAGAGTAATTTTAATACTAGATGCAATGTTGTACAAGTTCTATTTAAATATTTTTTTTTGAAAGATTTAATCTACTCTATTTTTTAATAATGACTTATTTTTATCGTTTCGAATAATTTATATAATGCGTTTGTACAATGTCGTAGATGAAAATGGAGGAGACATTAAAAAAATTTTAAATAATAAATTTTTAAAAAATTTGATCACGTTTTGTGTGTTTAGCTCTTAATACCTGCCTTTGATCCATCCGCTATCGGACTGTCCTGGGAATATGATCCTATTAGAGTCCTACCTTGATTGAAATTTCAAATTTGTAATTATTTTAAATATTTTGTTTCTTTTTTAATTTGTTTAAAAACCTGTTTAATTTGAGGGTTCAATCAAGGCGTGTTAAAAATGTGTTAGGGGCGATGTCCGAGGGGCCCCAATTATGGCACATCACTATTCCATTGCAATTCGTCGCATGGCTTAAAGGCCTAAAGCTATGTGATCGCATTCGATGGAATTCTGCGGTGTTTTAATTTCGGACGTCGCCAGTCGGACCTTACGGGTCATCTTCCTTATTAACTTGAAATATTACATTTACACTACTCGCGGAGTTGATCGAAGTTGTTCGAAGTTGGAAGCATTTCACTTCGAATGACTTCGGTCTTCCTCGCCTCGTCAGTAATTCCGATCATTGTAGATTTTGCATGAGTCAATACAGTAATTGAGTCTTGAATGTTTTGAGCGAGTGACATCGCACTCTTGTTACTTCATCGAGGAACTTCGACGAGTAGTGTATTTTTGATTATTGATTTAATATCGACAAGGAGTTCGATAGTGTTTGGCTGTTGCCAGCCGGCCGCGTCGAGAATGCTCCTCGGCGGTCATTTATTTACTCTCGAGGGGTACCTCTCGAAGCGGTCGGTTAATAGTTTTTAATACGTCGGTGCCAAGAGCGATCCTTCCGGACAATTACTTTAGTTGTCTATGGTTAATATTGCAATACACTCACTATGACTTTACTGTGATCCTTTGGTGTCTTTGACTGATATATTGATACTTTTGGCACCGATTTCCCCGTTTTTGCGTTAGACTAAGATTAGCTAATCTTGACGTTAACGAAAAAGATAGTGACTTGAAGAGAGAAGAAAGTTTGAAGATGATAAGGTAAGTGATTTTCTTTTTATTTTTAATTTTAATTTTAACAACTAACCGATGTTCCTTTGAGATAGGGATGTGTCAAAGAATTAATAATATATATTTTTGTGAGATATTATTTCGTAGAAGAAAATATTTGCTGGACTTGAAGATAGGACAGAATACCTATTTTTTAAGACATTTTCTCTATTTCAAGGAACATAGAATTGTAATTTGTGTTGTGTTATTTCGTTGTGCTTTTTCAGATAACCATGTACAGGTATCAATAGGTACAAAGAATCATATATTAATCGTTTCCTTATATTTTCTCTCCGTGTCGAAACGCAAGGAAAGGTTTACAAATTGTGTTTTATATTGTTTGTGTCATATAAATTTCACAATACAATATTGGTAACTTAAAAACAGATACGAGGGGCTCAGAGGCAATTACTCTGAATAAGGCGCTTTTTTCACCAGCGGCGTATCGGCGATGGGCGATATTTTGTTATTATTCCAGTAACAATTATTGAGATTAGTACCTACGTGTTTTGATTGATGATAGTGTCTGTTATTCCTATCAGTCTAAATAGTTCGATAGTTCAAGTGTTGATATGATAAAGGCATAGCGAATGCAAACTTAAAGGTTAAGTGTATTTTTTTTCAATAACTTTCGTTGTGTAGTTTTAAAAGTGGACTATCATATAATAATAATGCTAAAAGGTTTTTGAAGAGTTTAAAAGTTTAGGATTTTTAAGGATAACATGTTTTCTTTGCATATTACTTTATTTGTGTGTATAAGTTCCAGAGTGTAGTACAAAGTGAATTGTGACACACAGACAAGAGCGAGTTGAATATTGATAAGTTAGTGATTTTTACCACCAAAGTCTTCTTTGCTGCTTAACATCAAACGGGATTGGTGTCAAACGTTGACATAAAAAATATAACAAAAAAATGAAAAAAAAACTTTTTTTTTCAAAATGTCGCTATCTTGTAGCTCGTCGCGCTTAGCTTGCTATGAGACAAGTACGATATAAACTGAGGCACTTAAAAAGAGAATGTATTTTGTTTTAT
>DWPA01001968.1:0-16896 GCA_018251375.1 Calpodes ethlius
AAGATCATCTCATGATTAAATGTCTCTTTTACGATTCTATAAAGGACATACAGACAAACATTCGTTTTTATATATAAGAGATTTGTTGTTTGTCTAATCACCATAAATTTTATTATATAATAATTATTGTATTCTTGTTGGACTTTAGCTCTCTTGCACTATATAAAAATTCAATTCGACTTTCCAACTCGTTTTAGGGGGGAATAATGATGTACATATTTGTATCGTCATTGGTTTCCAATTCCTAAAAATTTTAACAAATTACATTTATGTAAAAGGTATACATTCTTAGAGCTCAAAATCATTTATAAATTAATCTTAAACAGTAACACCTAAAGCGGTTTAGAAAAAAATATTCATAAGATGAGTAATGTGAGACAGAAAGACTAAAATCCTTTGCCATGAAATGGACCGAAACAATAATGCAACGTCATTGGAAATATCTTTGACAAATTGTCCGAGAAATTAGGAGAATCCATTAATTTATAAACGACTTAAAACAAAATATATACTCAGACTAATCAGTATGGTGCACAATTAGACGATTCCATCAAAGAAACAAAAAAAATATAATTAAATAAATAGTATGAGTTTTGTCTTTAAGACTGGAAATATTTTACTATTCATTCTTAATTGGAATAGCGTATTTCAAAAGAGCATTCAAGAGAATGGTTATTTAGCAAGACAATATGGTGAAAAGACTGTGAATTAAGAACCTTGAGTTTTATTGTTATTAATGACACAATACTTATTAAATTGAATAGCGAACATTAACATTTTGTTACATTTTTTGTTTTATTGATACTCTTAAACGTTATACCGTAATTTAATGTAAGTAAAATAATACAGTAAGTTGGCAACGTGAAATTAGTAATATTAATAAAAATACTTATTGTTGCCCAAAATCGTTCTTAATTGTAATGCGTTTAGGCCCTTCCCACTGCCTACGCAAAAAACATCCCTTTAGCTTACAAGTCTGGTATGCTCTTGACATGTTATGTATTGTGTACACAAGACACAAGGAACCTTCTACATAAGAGTGGTTTAGAGCCTAAAGGAGTTGCCACACCAATAAATGTTCTGTTAAGTAATATTTTAAGTTACATCCATCATTGTGTCATTGTCGTGGTGTTTATTGAAGAAGCGGCTTTTGATGCTATATAAAATAAAATTTAAGATGTCGATTGTAAATTTTCAGCGTTGCGTATGGCACTGCGGCGGCGGTGGTGGAAGACTGGCGCGGGAAGCTGCCGCCGCGCACTACCGCGCCGTGTGCAGGGCGCTGGTCGCCGAAGCCCTCGAGCTGGCCTCCTTCCTCGCCAGGGTGCGCGTCAGGGGTGCCAGGAACCTCGGCGCCGCTGAAGACTCCGCCATGCAATTGGACACGCTACAATTTTCCGACTGGGTGAGTTATTGGAACGAATTTGTTTCTTTCTTATAACACAATCATTTGTATTCGCAAAAGAGAACCTTAAATGATATTTCGCAATGTTAACTAGGTAATGGTAAGTCTTACAGTTATTTAATCTGTATTGTATGGTGTTTGTGTCGCTTATTTGATACTCCCCTATCTCCTTATATCAGTGTATACCAGATTGAAACCATGGATTGATGAAAAAAAAATATTAATTTTATTAAATTATAATTTTAACAAATGACCTCAGTTGTGTTCAAATTCAAAAAAATATATTAATAATAATCGAATTCGGACTCTGAGCGACTATAACTTCATTAAGAAACTAACTATGTATTGTAGTAATTGTTAGCATTCGATTGATCATGTAGGTATAGAATCAATGCATTTCTGCACGTCATGTTTGTCTTTGTAACCTCTGAAACTTGCTTTATCATTAAAGATAAGATACCGCCATAAAATCTCAGCACATAATTTGAAATAATATGTACGCGTATAAATTATTTGAGTATCGATATAAATTAGTACGTAGAACGTAGTCTTTAGTAGATATATTTAAAGTAACATTCATTATAGCTCTTCCAAACTAAGCGTTAATAAAATAACTCAATCTAATTAAATCCGCTGGAGCGAGCAACGTGTATATTATTCGTAAATGGCGAATGTTTCGGAGCTGCTTATTAATAAGTAATTCCTAACTAAAATTTGCTGCGCCATTCAGTGGTTTATGTTTAATTAAATTAGTTGGCTGTCCACTTATATGTATGAAAATAAGGTCTGCATAATGTATGTAAGGTTAGTTCGAATGGGTTATTGCCCTTATGATTTATTTATTGTATTATAAATGTAATAGTATACATTTTTAAAAGCGGTCCGATTAGCGGATTCAGGGTAGGATTTTATATTACTCAATTCAGGTCATAGGCTGTTATATATAGATACGTTTGATTATATACATTCAAATCAATGGTCAAAACACAATCTTACCATAAAGTGGCCTGTCCACCTGGCGGTAAGTCAATTTCCTCGCCCATTGATATAAGTAACATCGGTAGCATCTCAAAGCAAACTTATGACCCTATCTAGCTGTCCGACACTAGCTCTAAAATACGTACGATGTTGGTTATAGGACTCGAATGACTTGAACCTATCAATAGTCAGGGTCCAGTTCTCTACTCGTTATTGAAGACGCCTAGACCATGACGGATCGAGAAAAATTTCAAAGACCTTCTAGTATTAAAGAGGTAGTTCTCATATATATTACATGTATAATCGATGCCTTGGAATGAAAATTATAAGTTGACGTTTTTCGGATAAACATAGGTGGTGTCATCTGTTATTCTCATAGTACAACGCAAGTTTAGACAATTGATTTAGTTTGTTTAGATTGACACTATATAGCGGTCTTACCTATTCCACTCTTATTACAATAAACAACCACGTTTATCTAAGAATTAGGGCCATTTGTAAATACATTGTAAACTATCTGAAAAGTACGTGGAAAATTTATTCCGAATTGCAACACTAGTAATAATAAATTAAAAGTTTAAAAAACAAAAAATTGGCTTTTGTAGGGTTAAAATATAATAACTGTGCTGTTCACCTTTGAGGAGCTCTCATGTCTGGAACCGATCTTGATTGAAGCATCAGGTCATATTTATTATAAAGATGTCGTGTCAAATTTTAAGTCTAAAGTAAGAAGTATTTGTAATTCAGATTGCAAAGATGTGACTTAAGCAAACTTTGCTTAGTTAAAGTTTTTAATTCATTAATAACGGCCAGTTGATCACAGGTTTAGATAATACATGTCTTTGTTAAGATGCCAAGTGCAAGTGTTTTAAGCTAGAAGTAGTTTTCCCAGTACCCTCACGCTGACGATTATAACTCAATGGGACTTCGTGACTTGCGTTACATACAATTGGTCATGAATATTGAATAGAAAATTGGCAACGATTAAAATGGAACCTTAATTACTCTCCGATAAAAGCCATTTCTGATATCGGCGATCGGTAGGGTCGAGACTTGCTGGAGTCCGTTGCAGACTAATGAGGGATGTAAATATTAATGGCAGGACGCAGTCTGGGCAGGCCTCGTTCATCAATTGGATTACGAGAAGTGGAGTTATGGGATTTGTTATAAACGGAGCACGGTTAGCATTTGATATACAGCACTTGCAGGTCTATACCCTGAATAGCTGAGTTAAGCAATGATAATGAACGCAGGTGAAGTTCATATTGATGTAATTTAATCCTCTTCTCTACTTTTTATTAGCCATATATGTACCGCCTGGACTTATAGATTACCATAAAGGTGTATTGTGTGTGTTAAAGATATCAAACACATTAATACAGTGAAAAGAAAAATAAAAGGTAACAGTTCTATCATAATTCATAAAACAATATTTAAAACTTCAGCTCCGTAGAATGAGGAAATGGTTCTATTTTAACTTGGATGCTTTTACCCAAACAAACGAACTCATTTCAAGTTAAATAAATGTAAATATATAGTGTTCGTAACCATTATAAGATGAATGAAGAGGATCCCATTCCGTATATTAATTTAAATACACTGTGGTCTGCCTTTGTTTTTTATTATTACTATAAAATCAAACTGACAACTCAATTACTTACCTACGTTATTGAATCACCTAACTAAGAGCAAAGGTTGTGAAATAAAGTAGACTTGCCCATCCTTCAAGAGTACAACGACGAAGTCGCGCATTCATCGTCGTTTAATGATCGGAAGCTTAATAAATATTCATTATAACGCTTATGTGTACCTAATCCAAATTCTATCACGCGTCATCATGATGCACCTGCACTGTTTAACTATTATATATATTGGACTGTCATCAAGTTAAAATGATTAGTCTCTACTAGATTACATCATGTTTTAATCGAAATTTCAATAAATCATTTAACTACACGATTTGATTAATCCGCATCAAACGCACTATCATCACTATTATTGAACACGTATCTTTTCACTGTTAAATATTTCATAGAAGAGTTATTAAAATGTAATACTAACGAATTTTCTGATCATAGTCTAACCGAAGGATTTGGAGGGCGCTACAAGTACGTACAATGGATGTTGAAAAGACATTTTTGTGTTGCTTTTAGTGCTGCGTAAACGTGTGAAAATAAGCCTTCGTGAAGAACTGAAAGGCGTTTTCGTTTTCTTAATAACCTGCATGTTATTATTGCAATATTTATATGTATATAATAAACGCAAGGAGCTGATTTTATCCAAATATATAGCGTTGTAGTGCGTTTGCTGTTCGTAGTTAACACCTGTCGATTTTAAATAGCAAATTTTATGTGTGACTGATTGCTTTGCGTATTTTGCAGGCGCGTTTCTGGATGCAAGTGATCGGTGAACTGCGTATGGGCGTGAAACTGAAGAAGGTGAACTACTCCAGAACCCCAATTGAATATGAGATGACGCCGTATGAAATTCTCATGGACGACATCAGGTCTAGGCGGTATACGTTACGGAAGGTTGATGGAGCGATACCTCAAAGGTACATTAAATTTATAATGTAGTTTTACGGACGCAATGGTTCTATTAGCTTTTATAGATTATAATGACATGTCCATATGAATCTTTTTAGTGAATAATGTAGGTAAAAAATCATGGTTTGCAAGTGTTTAGATGGGAACAGCTGCTGTCTAACGTGCGCGATTATTTATCTTTATCAGAGAGTTACGATCTTTGAACAAATGGGATGGTTGCTAAATCCTCCATCAAAATGCATTGGATACGTTCCACGCCTAAATTAAGACAGAAGTAGCCACGGTCTGTACTAGGCTGGGTTGTAATTAAAATATCATAGAAATAAAGTTTTAAGTTTGTGTACTAAGGACAATATTTCTTACTTTTTTTGCAGTGTGAAGAAGGACGCTCACGCCATGATACTCGAATTCATTAGAAGTAGGCCGCCACTCAGAAAGGTAAAATTATTTTTTAAATACCTGACTAAAAAAATAAAGGAATATGTTTAGTCACTTGTACATCATATATCATTCAACTAATTACTTAGTATTATCTATCAGTCAAATCATTGAATGCGACGTAATGTCAAATTTCTACGCAAATGTGTACTTGGAGAGATTGTGTAAAATTACATACTGTTTATACACGATTTCAAGACTACCATGAGACCATGAGTTAGACACATGACACATGAGTTAGAAGGAGAAATATTTCAAGATTTTAACTTGAACCCTTTGGTCATCAGGCGTCAGATCGGAAGCTGCCACCACCCAGACGGGAGGTCACTCCTCGGGAGCAGCTACTAGCCTCTATACAAGTCGGCAGACAACTGCGACCCACGCCGTACTCCAGGCGATACTGTAAGTATTAGAAATTAGCAACATTAAACCCTAAAACAATTTTCAAGTGGCCCATCCGTAAAACGCCTTATCTATTTAGTAGCCCATTTAAGGATACAAGTTATCGTTATTAAGGAATCCTACTGCAGTATATATTGTTGTAGACGTCGGAAGCTAAGTATAATCAGTTGGAAGTCTGGACATGGACATGTTTTAACGTCTGTTATCTGACGAGATACAAGTTGGACTACAGGGCCATGGTCGCTAAACTTCGATAGGCAAGGATCCATTCAAGAATATTTGAAATACTACGGAGTCGTGTTTGATTAAATGGTAGGGAAAAACATTGCGTTGTAGAATCCTCAATCAATACATACCTTAACAGTGAACTTAATAGCTGTGGTCTCGTAATCATGTCATGGATACCAAAAATAATTCTAAGAACCCGAGCTATATATTCGTGTCTTCTGTGGTTAGTTCTTGAAATAATTCAACTCTACCGTAAAGTAATGCCCTTATATTTATCGTATCTTGAGCGTAGCCACATATTTTTATTCAAACTGTTCCAATTGTTCCAGATACCTTACCCTTTCCCGATTCCCCTCTTAAACCTGAATGTGACCTGAAAATTATATAGTGTATTTAATTTACTACCAAATTACCAATTTTTTTGTATTATTTTTATCAATAAATCTGTGATACTAATGTTTACATTTCTTATCTAAAGCGATATTCTATCTGTTGTTAGATTATGTTGCCAACTTCTAGTCTTCAACAAAAGTTATCGGTTACTAAATCTTTTGCGGTATGCCCGCGAAACATTTACGGTTTAGAAGAAGAATTCTCTTTGTCTAGAAAACTTCAACCATACGTACCATACACTCCTGTCATATTGATCAATGGCTAACAGTTAGTACGGTTACTTTAAAGAGTTCTTACGCCATTCTGTTTCTGACATGTTTGAACGACTTCGACTGTTTCTCAGTTGATGTATTGGTCCGATTTCTTTTCAGCCCTTTAAAAGCGTTTAAGGAATCTTGCCATTAGTGGTCATTGTACCGATTTCCGAGCGCGCCTGAAGTTGTTTACCTCAATCGATCAAGTTTGTTTGTCCAAGCCATCGAACTATAGCACTTGCGGCGTTAATGTTTTTGTGTACCGTAATTACTAGCAACCTTTTTATATACATATATTGTTGTCGTCTTGAGGATGTATCACACGTTAGATTAAAGTTTAATAGGAAAACGTGAAGCGCCTGACACAAATGAATAGCAATGTTTTGGTACGGATGCGATTCGTAAGTGTAGCCATTGTGTATTTAAGCGAAGAGAGGGCGGTTTAGTGAGGCGTATTTACGTATACCTACAATATGTTATTTATTAAATTACTTGTTAAAATAGTTTCAACTTATTGCAGAAATTATGTAAATAAGTGTTGTTGAAAGTGTCTTTACCTGTCAACAAAAACTGGAGTTAAAATTCCTTCAAGCGCATCTGTTGGATAATTTAGAAGCTTCTTTTTTGGTGTAAAATCTGTAAGAAACTGTGACGTAATATTAATTTGTTTGTTGAAATATTCTTAGGCAGCTTTTCATCAGATACCTACTATTTCTTCAGTTCTATTGCTATTGAATACTGCTGATAATCCAACTGATGTTAAGTTCACCATCATCCATCGACATCAATAACATAAAAGACATCACCAATGTGTCACCAGCCGAGACAGAAATGTGAGACCCGCATCACAATTGCCCTAGCTCGTAGCTAGCCAGGTAGGTAAAAATCGTACGGTGGTAGCATCATACACAAGTACTGTTAGGATGTTCGTTGTCCTGCTGAGTGTACAGCGAATAGGCAAGGTTGGCTTATATTCAAGATAGAGTACCGTGCACCCAAATTTACCTACAGCTGTAGTTTTCACAACCATACCACAGTTTAGTAATTTTAATACAGTTTAAACAACTAGAAATACGCTTTTATTGAGGCGACCGCTTCGTCGTCAGACCCTGGATCTAAAACTAGTATACTACTCAGGACAAATCAATAGAGCGCAAACTCGCTCGGGTTGCGTCCTTTTATTTCAGAGTTCTACGGTCATCCTGAATCTTCAACATTACATGGACAACATTATATTGCATTGTCATTTGATTAACATATTATGTATAAAAAATCTAATCTCAATCGGATAGGGAGGGAAGTGTGTCAAACTTAACTTACAGGGTTTAACTATAGAAAGACACCAGACAGATGAAACAAGATTTTGAAAAGAAAAGCTTTTAAAAAGATTGGGTTCGGACTGTAGAATCGGGTTACAAATAAACGTTACTTTAACTCTTCTATTTATAGCTATGTTTAAGTAATTACTTGAGTGTAAGTAATATTTACGCAAATGTTTTTATTCAATAGGTAACAATTTGAAGCTTTATATTAAGCGAAATATTCATATTTAAAGTACTATTTCCATTAGTACTTGGTTCATATTTTTCTACCAGCTAAATGTGTTGGATATGTGAAAAAAAAATGAATTTTAAAGGAAAACTATTATGCTTACTTAGAGTTTGTGTGATATCCAGTAATGGTTGATTAACTCACAAGTACGGAACCCTACGAACGTGTCGCCGACACGCACTTGACCAGTTTTTTGCCATTTTCTTCCTTCTTATCGGTCAACGCATCAGTGATACCTTGTGGTGTGACTGGTGTCCATGGGCGATCACTTAGAATCAGGTGGTCGTTCTGGTATTTTTTCGAATATCCACGTAAAAACACAAAAACCGATTACAACGTAAATTTCAATTCCGTTTGTAAATCCTTTGGCCGATACACTTTTGATAACAACTGTCCGCACGTAAACTGAATAACGATAGATTTGAGTGTATTTTAACTATCGTTTGTATGCAGAGCGAGCTGCATGCAGTCGTCCGTTACCAAACTCAGATTTGGCAAGCTTGTCTGCAGTCTCTTACGGTTACTTATATGTAAAACACCTTTTTAATAAAAGTAAAAAAAGTTTAATTTATTTTCAGAACCTGTATTTTTAGTTATATTTTTTCTCTGCTACGTTTTTCTGGAAATTCGAAAATATTAGTAATCAACTTACCTACATATTATAACCGTTTATTTATTACTATTATTAATTCATTCACCTAAAGTAATTGCAGCAATTTCGATTCGATGCCAATTGCCAGCCGTTATTAATATTAGCTAATAAATGTAAGATATTTTGTAAGGTGAATTCAAAAATGAATATTACGAAGAATTTTATATTTGAGTAACATGGATGATCGTGGGTTATGGGTTTCTTGAAAGTCTAAATACTTTTAACTCTGTTAAAGGCAATTAAACCATTAGGTAGGTAAAAGGCATTAACCATCTGGTAGTATCTGGTTTAATAGTTCAAGAAGTAGGTTAAAAATATTACGCGGTGCACCGTTATCTATATTTCACGACTTGTATCTTAGGATGACGGTTTGCGCAACTCTGTCCTCATTCCAATATTTTCGGGAAAGATTCAGTAAAAGTAGAGTTCGCGGATGGTTGCGTTATACGTTTAACGCAACTGGACAAGAGAATGAAAAGAAAAGGAATGATTAACCGGAGGAAATCGCTTGTAAGCGATAAGGTCATTGTATTATGCTTTTCAATTATTGTTTCAAACGCATATTTCTCTTTTGTACAAAAAATAAGGAGTATAAATAAATAGAAAACAGAGAGTCAGTGAAAGATTGAGGGAGTGAAGGCGCTACTATACACACTCAAACTCACAATAATTATGATATTGATGTGTGAAGTATGAAATTTATTATGAATTCATTTATTTTAACGTGTTATTATTAAACTAAGTAGCATAAGTTTCATTACATCCCGGGTTCCGAATGAAAACTATTCAAAATGAAACATGCAACAGTTATTAAGTTAACCATCCAAAAATAAAATTTTGAAATCCACATCCAATTTTGTCAAGTTGTTTTTTTTGTAGTAACGTGATATGTGCGTAAACGTACAGAGAGCAAAAAAAAATATATTTTTTTAACTTCTATTACTTCTATAGTGACTCCCCGTATGTTTTTTATATCAGCCATGCACATACCAGTTACAATTTTGTTATATTTAAACATATCGATTGTAGAAAACCGTTTCAAAACTAGTGTAGCGATCTTTTATTCGTAGCAGAAGTTTCAGATTTATTCTAACTATAATTCTAAGATACTGTCCCGATGAATTTATGGCAAAGACAAATCGGTACCAGTGTTTCTCAAAGTGAGCGATATTCTTTATTTGTAAATACTAGACTTAAAAAAAGAGGCGGTAGAAGCCATAAAACATAAAGCACAAATAAATTAATATATAAAATAGACTAAGATGATATAATCAAAAAACGCAAAGTTACCACTATGTTTTTCATTCATTGAAATTTAAACCCTTTTCATAACTGCAATGGATATACCATTTACAAATTGTTGCTCTTAAAAGGAACGGTGGTTGACATAAGTTTGAGAAACTATGCTCTAACCAATCAAGATGAAAAATTTTGCAATTCCTAACCCGATGTGTCTGACAAGAAGTAGGTTACAAAACAGTACCGCGTTAAGAGCCCGTTATTTGTTATAATGCCTCACGAGTCGGTTCGTTACGTAATGACAGTTATTTGGCTCCCGGAGATGAAGTGGAGGTCACTTGGAAGTGAGTAGACTTGCTTAGACAAACTGATTTTCTATTCACGTTCATGATCCGATGATGTATGGCAAATGACAATAGTTTTTTGCGCCATGTATTTTCTGATCGTGAGCGCTGAAGTGCTATGTTAGGGCCTACGTCATAACACGAAGATGCAAGATTGGGAATATGAATTTTATAAAGTCTAAGACATGGTAAGGAAAAAGTATGTTACAGTTGTAAAATATTAGCAGTGAAGTGTTAAGTTGTTTATGGTTACGCGTTACGCGATCGATATAAATATCGAAGGGTAATGATACTAAAAAAAATGGTATAAAAAATATAACTATAACAAAAAAAAAAATCTCTCTTTTTTAAATAAAGTGTTATAACTTTGTTTTCATTAGTTGTACTCCGATCTTTCTGAAAACATTATTACCTTTGTTAAAACGGGACATATATAAATTATAGGCTAATAAATACTAGTATATTAATTGCAGTATTCATAATTATGCTAAGCGCAGCCGGTGACATAACCCTGAGAGGTTTCCAGGCTCCTAAATGTCTAGGTCGAGGTATTGATCTGAACTTGGGAAGTCTCGTTGGATCTGCGCCGTTGGCGAATTTATGTAACAGCTGCTTCATCTGAAACACATTTTCTGCTTTAAACTTAAGAGATACTGACGGTTCAGTGACGTAGAGTGACGTAGATTTTATTACATTTCCGTAGTCAAATAATGGTCATTATAAATGGTATGAAAATGCATAAGAATAATAAAATTACGTTTTTGTGAAATATTTTACCGTCACGACAACTTTTGTATGTCAGAACAATAAGAAAAAAGTCAAAATTCCAAAATGTCAAAGAAAGAAAAGATACATAAAACAAATGGCAGTTAATAATTGTTTTATTTAATAATTTACCTTACTAAATTAAATATACATATTAGTAAAAGTACTTCCAAATGAAATAAAAAGATACCTATGTCGTATAGAATATTCATTTCCTCCGTGTACAACAGGATTCCGCATCATTATACGCCCACTTTTTATCGATATCGATAGCAAATATAGATATTATAAATAATTAATCTTAGAAAGTAGAAAGTCAACTATTTAGAAAACAACATACTCATCTGATGTTAATTGCTTACTCAAGCATTAACCAATGATCTAGCCAAATAATCGAAAAAAACTGGAGAAATAAAGTGAGATGAGACTCGTTGATTTATATCGTTGTTATCTAGTTATCTTTATCAATATTATATCGGTACGTTATCCTCGAGTCAGTTGTCAAGCTACTGTAAAAAATCACTGTTATTGTTATTATTTTACCTACTCAGTTACTAAAAGATCACGGATACATAGATTATTGAAAACTATCGTTAACATAGTGCCACTGTTACCTTATCCGTATTTTCCTTACTGAAAATTTAAGGCCCTTGCTTTTTTATTGATTTTAAATTTCCTGTTTAACCTAATGAAAATCAAAACTAATAAGTCTATTAGTTCCGATCTGATCCACTTTGAGTACCTCTCATATGTAGTAAAAAACAAACCAAAAAGCCAATTACAGTTAACAACTAAATATTTAACACTACTTTAAATCTTATACTTTTTATTGTTGCACATTAGACGACACTTTAATTAATCATTAGATATAACATAAAGAAGTGTCAATCTGGCCTTTAAATTACATTTTTTGTTGCACAATATCAGCTTAAAATTATTTTATGCAACGCAATTAAATTAAATATTTTTAGCTTTAATGTCTTCTTTCTGTAATGACGTTTTAATAATCAACTTCGTGCAGCTGACTGATCGTCATATGTTTCAATAACCCAGTTTCTAAAGAACACTGTTTTGAGTAAAAGGGAATGCGGATTCAAATTTTTTCCTTTAAAAATAGCGTCACCTTGACCTGGATGCCTTAAGTCTTAATAATAAACAGCAATGTGAGTGCAATAAGTATGTTAAACGAAAAGTTCGCCGTCACCTCTGTTTCTTAACGTAGCATTTTTTCTTTATTCTACGTGATTTCTTTTTAATTTTCACGTATATTCAGAGAGCGTAATTTCAATTCGGCCGCGTTATTATTATGCGAGAATAATGGAGATGTTGACCACAATGGTCTGGTGAGAGAGAAATAAAAAATACATTCGTTGCGTAAGCAGGTCTATCGGTCTGAGGTTCAATAACTATTTTCTCGGATATTTCGTTGCGACTTTGTAATTGTGTTGCGCGTTCGTCATTTAATATTTCTTTTTACTTTTTAGGGTATTCTTACTTTTCACATTTTTTTTACTTAATACTTGACTGAGTGTTTGGAATGTTTTGTTTAGATAATATTTGATTTTAATGTGACTTACTTAATATTTACGTTTTGTTTTACTGAATAAGAAACAATATATATATTAAATAAAAAAAAACAATTTATATATTATTATTTTCAATCATAATGAGTTGTTAACTAGGTATTAAGTTACAAGTTGGCCTTACAAAATATTACAGAATGTGTTTAATTAAATATTCATTTCGTTACAAAATAAATGCAACTGTATTTATATTACAAAGTATTGTTGAGATCATTAAACACACAAAGCTTAATCGTTTTTAAATTTAAACAAATATATTACATCAGACTATCTAATGAACAATAGTTGGAGTGTTACGCTGACCGTACACCGTTCACCAGAGATGTGATCAGCGTATTTGTAAATAATAAACGGAGCCCGAGGATTGAGAAGCGCTGTCCGCGACTACATTCCCGCTCGCAGTACCTCGCCGGCTTCACTATCGTGCGGTTGCTTACGTTCTTATCTATATAATACAAGTTCAAAATTCAACGCTCCAGCGTTACTCAAAATTAAATGAATAATTTTCAATTTATGAACGTTGTGCTAGTTTCTTTTATGTTTAAAAATGATTTTAAACGTGATTAACCACGCTTGAACAGTGCGGCTTCTGCAACCCTTAAGTTGTGTGTAATTGGATTAAGTGTCAAGATACTTTAGTTTTGCACGTGAGTTCGCGAGAACGTGTTTGCGAGTGGTTAGAGGGTAGGCTATTTATATAGCTATTTCGGAGAATAAATATTTGTTACTGCAAAAACTGTGTTAAAGGAATTAAGTGTTGGTATATTGGTGTTAGTGACGATATCATCAATGATGGGAGTTTGTGTTACCAATACCCTTGCCATGGACATAAGTCGTAAGTAAACTCTCTTTAATTTTCCCGTAATTTAATTTAAAAGCACAGTACAATGACAGTTCTGTTAGTACAATTAAATTGTGTCTGAAAGATACTTTACAATCATCGCTGAGTTTTTTTTATCTGCATCCGTATTACAGTACAATTATAATAAATTTTATTGTTTGGTATGTATCGTGTAGGTAATGTATATGCATATATTCTTAAACAGTCGTATCATAAGTATACTCAGTAATGTAGCATTTAAAATTATACGTAAAAAAAATATTTTAAGGGAATATATTCCCGAAATAATTGGAAACATTTATGACGTCACGGACTGTGCATGACGTAGAATGTGCATTGGTCTACATGACGATGTTGTTAATCTGTAATGCAATCAAAACGAATGTCACAGACATTAATAGTTAATTTCCACTTATGAGAGGAGACTGGAGCTAATATAGTGGTTATAGGTGGCGATGATTTGAAATAAAGTATATGTATGTATTTCAAAAGAAAACGAAACCATTTTTCTGTTCTTTATCTTAAAATTACCTTTAAAGTTATTACCAGTGCTGTATTCACGTCACCCGAAGCGTGTGTGAGATTAAACTTCAACTGAGATCGGGTACTGCGATAATGGGTTACGTTTATCAAGATAAAGGTCGTAAGTAGGTCTGCCATCTCTTTTTCTTCTGATTAAAGAACGTTGGTTATTAAAGATAGAAAAAAGGTTTTATTTTTTTAATTATTATGTTTGCAAAAAGTATTTATATCACAAGTGTTATAGGGTTGATAGAAATTGCAGTGTCTTTGGTTTCAATTGATCACGTTCCGTTTTACGTAAAAGTTTTTACACATTTTTTTTTATTCCACAGAAATCAAATCAAGCGAAATAAAGTATTTTTGTGTGCTTATTGGTGCCATAAAGTGCAGATTATAATTGCCATTAATAACACTAGAAATTTTACTATAAAGTATTGATGAAAACCCTAGTTGATAGAAACAAGAATGTAAATGTTTGATTTGAGATAAAAATTGATGAAAATTTAAAATATTTTCTTCTTTTCTATTTTCACAAACAGATGAATCATATCTTGATAAAGTTATGTGAATATCGATGAAGTCGTAATGGTTGAATTTCTATGATTTGATTATTGAACGGCGAGAATAATTGATTTTATGGTGTTATCGTCTTTGTTAGTATTGAAAATGTTTTCTTTTGTTCGATTAAATTTTTTTTTTTCTAAAGGCGTTTATATTACTAGAATGTTTGTTCCTTTTTAAAATTTTATGTTTGAATTTTTAAATTTCTAAAAAGGAATTTAAAACAAAACAAGAGCGGCCGTTGATTTTCTTTATAATTTCTTTTTTAATTCAGTTCCTACAATACAAAAATAAACCTATTTTTAAAAACTGTTAATTGATTTGCATTGTTTGTTACTTTGTTAGATTCTTAGTATGTATGTTTGGGTCAAATCTTGCAAGTTGAATTAGAAGTACTTCTTATCCTACCAACTTGAAATTTGACACAATCTTACCACAATGCAATTTTATGACAAGAATGACCTACATAAAGAAAGTCATACAAAACAAGTCCTCAACGGCGAATAGATCAGTTACTATTTTTTGCACTACAAGAGCGTGAGGTTTTTGTTTTTTAATCCACTAATTTATAATAATTACGTGTGTTATGTTATTTTTTTAAACTAGATAGTTCTTCGTTATTACATATTACGAAATACTACAGACGCGAGACATTCATAAACAGTTCCATTATTTCCAAGTTCCATTTCTGAGAAACACTACGTGATTTGACTAGAATTCTTCGAGTTCACCTGCAACACGGCGACACGATTTCCAGACAGTTGTGCAACCTCGCGTCAACTATGAGAATTGGACTTATCGAGATTATCTAAAACAATATAAGAATGTAACCGTCGTTAATAAGACTATGTATTGCGTGTATAATATTGTATAAAATACGAAATTGTGAAAATGATGACTAAAGTATTTATCTTATTACAACAATAGCTGTGCCCTGCCGTTTTACCCGCGTTAATTTGAGAATAATCAATTAAAAACTATTTTTAGAACATCTCGTTCTGATCATTAATCGGCAAGCCCCTGGCCCTCAAAAAGCTATTCTGTCTTCACAACATTTTTTGTTACTGCTCGACTCCTATTAATCATAGCGGGATGATATATAGCCTATAGCCTTCCTCAATAAATAGACTATTTAATACAAAAATATTTTTTCAATTCCTATAAGTATATTTTAAGATTAACGTGTTCAAACAAACAATCAAACAAACTCTTAAGCTTTAGTATATATGAAAGTCATGGAATGTAAATCTATATCACGTTATAATGACAAGCAAAAAGTGCCTATTTATCAAATGCCAATTTTTATCAGAGTTTCATAACAAGCCTTGCAGTAGGAGTGAGATGTAAGATATTTTTCTGTTGTTCTTATGTAAAAAAAAACAAAACGTTATGTGTACTTAATTTTACCGCATTATAAAGACGTCAAGCATTGTACTTATAGGATTCAAACGAAGGATATAACAATCAGACGTGACGATTAATTCGCAATATAGCAGTCATACAAAGAAGGTCGAATTCGCCCTAAATTCAATTAGGAATTCTATTCAATTAAAACTTTTAGCGGGATTCTTTTGGAAAGCTGCCCAGCTCGAAGTAGCAAAGCAGATCAGATAAATTAAGACCAGATCATTGGTTTGGAAGTAATCCGGGAAAATTCTTATTTCTTTAGCTATTCCATGCAAGAATTCATAGTGCTTCTTATAAGTCTTAGTTATAAGTGTAGAATTTTTATATAGCGCAGATAAGATAATCTGATCTTTAATTTAAAACGAAGTTATTAATTTTTTTTTTCCTTTTTCTATATTTTAGTCGGCAACGCATTGATAATGCATAGACTATGATCATCATAGGTGAATTGTTAAAAAACTAAAAACACACTAGTATTTAAAAAAAAATGTAACTGTGTTATTCATCATTGAGAAGTTCCTTCGTCATTTTCATGAGATACGAGTTTATTTCTAATTCAGGTTGCAATATTTAACCCAAATAAACCTACCAAGAAACTAACAAATATTGCAATTTAAATAACATTGTCAATAACAACAAACAAAATAATAACACCCATACCCTGGCAATAGGACTTCTAGTGATGCGATGCCACCGACAACACAAATCGTACATGACTGTAGTTCGTTTGTGTTTTGAATCATATTATATTATCAATTTATTGTTATAATATGATTCCTCAAAGGAT
>DWPA01001969.1:0-16888 GCA_018251375.1 Calpodes ethlius
TACATTGATGATATAATTACTTAAAATATTCCTTAGATTGAAATCCTATAAAACAATTTCAAAGTACATCAAATTTAGGTATTCTCACCAAGATTACAGAGAAACAACAAAAAGTTGTTATGTCTACTGAATTACAATTTTTTGTATAAAAATATTGAATATATCCATTATATTTATCAAAGATACTTTTGTTGCCACTTTCATTAGCACGCATTATTCTAAAGACATTCAATTGTTCAATCTATGACTCAGAGTATTAATGGTTTAGGTCAGAGTATTAAGTTATTTCTTGCCATTCAAATAGAGAAATTGTTTGTGAAACAATATACCAATCTAAAACTAGATGACTATAAAGTAGTATCAAAATAAAGAAAGATGAGTCTAAAAACACAGGACACAACCCAGTCCAAATGCACTCTTTTAGGGTGTAACATAAGGCTCTGAAACATTTGAATGATCCAGGTGCTTAAATAGTTATTTAACATGTTATGTGTACACCCTTTGTATATTTTATGATCAAAATTATGTGTCTTCCAAACAAGATTTGATCAAAAAGAATGTCTGCTCTTTGATTTCTACTTCACTGCATTCCTTAACAACAACCACAGCAAAATGAAGATCAATAAGCAAGCAAACAACAATTCAATGATAAATTTCAAATTAGTTCAAAATACAAATGACAAATATCTACTTTTGTTTCACCGAGTATGTGGCACAAAATAGGTTACTATGTCAAAACTACTAAAATTCACCTACAAACATTTAAAAAATAATGTCTGCTTACTAAAGTGCCTCTACTAGTTTTAATACCTAGAATTTATAACTCAAATAAAAAATACAGATGATCTGAATGAAAGCATATAACTTAAAATAGCACAATATGTTTGTAATCAAAATTCAATAACTTTGCAACTATACAGTTATACACATAAGGACTGATAAAGATCCTTTGATACTGATTAATCTTTGAGTAAAATACCTAGATAAGTGATTAATGTATTGTGTTGAACATAATTATGATGTTGCAAGGTCATTATCTATGAAAAGTATGTTACATTCTGCTTCAGTCAGGGTGCCTTGAAGCCGTAGTAGACTCTCATTCATATTAACAGGAATATCAGCTCGACGCATAATTCCTGCTACCAAATCATAATTGAGTCCAGGAATAGCTGCTTCTGCCTTAGTAAGAGCAGCACGCAATGTCTGCGATGCTCCCAAATCATATTTCTCTAGCTGTAATTACAATTAACAATAATTTATAAAACACTATAATCAACTTAAGTAGGTCCTAAATAAATATGATTACAACAAAATTTGATAAAAAATAATTAAAGACATTAATACCTAAGTTGTATCGAGGTTCACCAATTTCGTAAGTTTAGTGTTTATGCAATATGGCATTTCATTTTGTATTAGTGGATAATTACTGTGTTTCTTACCTGAGTTAAAACTGGACGTATAAGAACTGGTAAAACTAAAGAAGTGACGGGCAGTTCATCGCCCATTGTCATTGTGGTTGAGTTTTGTAATGCAGTTTTGAACACAAAAAAATTAATGATCTGTTATTTTTCGATTGCACAAAAACTATAATATTCACTAGTTACTACAAGTAATCCATTCCTACATGTAAATAAATCAAATCTGTAAGAAATATGGGCAATTGGAATAGAATATTGAGTTCAATTATTTCAATCACTTTTTATTTTACAACACAGACTAGTTGAGATACTGTTTAGTATAATCCACAGATAAAGTCAGACTTGTCAGACAGATTGGACCATAGATTGTACACTGGAATTGCTGTGCGCGCACTGGGCACAAAATGTCGTAGCAACAAAATGTTTTTGTACCGAAGTATTCTGTGCTCTAGTCTGCGGTCGTAGAGTAGACTCTGTTATGAGTATAGTATTCTGTGTCATAGTATGATAGTACAGTAGATATCTGTGCATTTATTGTATTAATTTAAGATAAAAACAGAAAATATTAATTTAGGTCACAATATTTATACTGAGTTACCGAACCAAAAATGGCTAAAAATACTTCAAGTTCCGCTTTCCGTAAAATAGACATCGATCAATATAACGAGGATAATTTCAAAGAAGATGAAGCCGAACAATCAGTACCTACTGGACCTGATGAAGGAGAAGTTTGTGCATTACTCAATCAATATCCTTTTTATATAAAATTTATATCTTTTGGCTTTTATACAAACCTCATTTATACAATAATATACTGAAAACATCTTAAAAATAATTAAATTGTTATGAATCATACTATGATAACATACTTGCAATGTAATGTAATCATTTGATGAATTTGGTGCTTGAGATTAGGACGTATACATGGTTAGGGCACTTCAGTTTAGTTAAAACAAATAATAATAATAACATTAATAAATCCATTGTTTTATATCTTCAGTTCCAGTTTTCGAAAAGAATTCTCGACAGAATAATGATCTATTAATAATATGAATTAATAAGCTAGGCTAACATTAAATGACACGCCCACTGTATATTTACAAATCTTGTGCATTTGTAATAATATAATTGTAAGTGCACAAAATGCATAACACTTCTTAAGTGTGAATTATTGAATTTTCTGTGAACATACAATTGCATTTTAAATGATATAAGACATCTGACAGTGCATAAGGACTTTATGGCACAACTCATGCACTTTCTTTGAACAATATTTCTTACATTATTACAGTCTAGCAACGAATTATAGTGAAAGCTTCAAGCAATTAATGTTACATGCCTATGTGTGCATAGTTTGTATGTGACTTTAAATCCAATAGGACACGATAGATGCATAGTCATTATTCAGTTATAGTCTAGCCCACAAATGTTACATTTTTCACTTAAAAATTGGCTTAGACATTAAGCAGTTCTTAGGCATATGCCTAAATATTTTCTTTAAAAGTATATACTTTTGTTTCATTTAAAAAATATTTGGTTGTTTTCTTCGAAAGTACATCTTTACATTTTTAATTTACTAAATCTTAAATTTCATAACTATAAATGGTAGCCGTGGCCTCTTATATCTTAAATAAATATGCATATATGGTTTTTAGTAAAATGCAAAGTAAAATTTTAAAAAAGTACAACTTATTAAATGAAGTCACATGATAATGACAAAAATTTATTTGAGTACACATACTTCATAAAAAAACCTAACTTTGGACACCATTTTTTACAGTTTAAAGTACATTCTAGTATCTCTGACTCTGCGCATAAGCTTACCAGATATTTTTTTGTCAGGTCAAACAGTTTATTTTGATGATTCTTATTATGTCAATATAAAAACCATAATATTGAATCTTATTGTACAAATTGTGAATATTACAATCATGAAGAAATTTAAAGAAATCCAATTCACTACAACCTTTTCCCTTTATAGTGGATCATTAATGGGTTGTATGGTAAACTTAGTCTCTTTGGTGATTGTGAAACTTGTGTGATGACCCTACACTAATACTAATACTACCCTATACTACTTTTAATACAAATTTGAACTGTCTATCATAAAATAAAAACTTGTATTTCCTTAGTATTGATATACAGGAAGGTTTGTGGAGGCTCTAAAACTTGTTTTGAGTAATGCTCCATTAGGAACAACAGATCAACAAATAAAAGTAAGTATATATACATAAATTGTTATTTTTTTATGTAGTTAAATTCTGTGTAGTGATACGGGAGCATAGGAGAGGCTGATAATCCACAGAAGTAGTGCACAGTTAAGAGACGGAGCAAAAATTTACCAATAGAATTATGTCATCATGTGAAGCTATGAAAATTAAGAAATCCTAATGGTGTCTTTTCCCTTCACACTGCTATCTTTATCTTGCTCATCTTTGGTGAAATCTCAGTCTAACACTCTTATAACAGTTTCTTTGATTTAATTTTTAATACAATATATTTTAAACGGGTGCCACAGATGCACCACAATCTTTTAAAATACCATACTATTTTGGTTTTTCTGTACAGATTTTGCAAAATAATATTTATACAGATTTTGTTTTTGTTTAAAGGGATGCTTTAGTTTTTTAATTTAAAGCCTTCATAATTTAAAGTGTACTAGTTATATTATACTAATCATTAATTTTGTGCATTAGGATGGTGCTTTGGCTCTCACACTTAAAGTTCTGTTGGCAATAAAGTCAGCACAAATAGAAGAAGTAGTTGGAACTTTATCAAGAGACGACATAGATGTACTCATGAAATATATTTATAGAGGTTTTGAGTACCCTTCTGAAGGTTCCAGCGGACATTTATTGCTGTGGCATGAGAAGGCATTCAACATTGGAGGCTCAGGTTCTATTGTAAGAGTGCTCTCAGACAGAATGAAGGTTTAAACATGATATTGCTTATTAATTTTGTTATCAATAAACTTCATAAATTTCAAAGTTTTTTATTTTCCTTTTACACAACTGAATGTAATATTGTACTTGATTGTTCAGCTTCTGTAATTGATATACCTACCTAAAGATTTAGTAATGTGTTGATAGCCTTATTATATAATAAATATTTGCCCCGGCCGGGAATCGAACCCGGGACCCCTTGCTTCGCAGGCAGGGTCTCTACCAACTAGGATACGGGGCCATCGAAGATTTGTCACGCTGAAAGCAATAGATATAAACAACTCTTGTTTACGCTTACGCTCGTTTAACCAAATCCCAGTATAATTTTGTGTGATGTTACGGAACGATACCACACGGTACCGTTTTATCTATAACGTGCATGAAAAAACGGGCGTATTGACTTTGTATAGGCCCCATGTACCGATAGCTAAAAAATAAAAAACTTAAAGTGGCTTTTTGTACCTATTTTTTTTTAGTATCAGGGTACCGTAGGGTGATTACTAACCTTTTTTTGTTTATCGCTAGACTCGAACTTCTCCAATTTTTTTAATGATAAATTAACATGATGATAAAGAATAGTATAAAACGGTACATACATAAATAATTCTTTATATCGTACTTGTACTTAAGTTAATTATTGCACTGGCTTTAAAGACAGTACGTTAATACTCTGATGTTAACTCATACCGTACATACCCATGTGTATAATTAGTAAGTGAAATATAGAATTTATCAACATGCAAAACTACATAATGCATCAAACATGGCTAACTCATCGCACGTTTGTTATGTGACTGAGGAAGATATCCGAAACAAATGACGTAGCGTACTGTGTTATCAACATTAAAAACCACAATATAACCGCACTTAAGCCAACGCAAGATGCGGTAGATGTTCATCTCTTACCTAATGTCAAATAGGTTCCAAACTACACATTTAGTTGAGATTCAGAATTTGTTTACCAATTCACTAGAGCGTCATAATAATAAAAATGATGAACTTTCGTCCCAACAAAAACATATTTTATAGCTATTGAGTGAATTTGACCTCAATTGATTCAGAATCGTTCAGAACTACAGAAGTCACTATCACTAAACAAACGCTCCAAACACTACTTGTAAAATAAAGGTAGGTCTGCAGTGTAATATATCAAAGAAATGTTTTTTTTATAAATAATACTTAATATATACAAAAGAGGCTCTTCGTAAAACCTTAAAAGCATTTTATTAATATTGAGTAATTTAATTGCCTATCTACTGGTATGTTACATTTTTCTTATTATGTGAACAGTAGTTAACTAATAAGTAATTTAGTATATCTGTTGTTAGTTGACGGAAAAGATGTCCTGCTACATTTAAATGCGCAATACAAATGTAATAACCACTAATCTATCAGCACAAAACGTTCATTAAGCGTGCTTTACGAACGTAGTGAATGTCCGAAGCACACCTACTTTACCGACGAACGCTCTCAGCGAAGGCTGAAGAAAGTAATAGTTTGTCCGGCCGGAAGCCGTCTCTCACCGGCGATGGAAGGTGCCATATAAAAGCCCCTGAACACACTCCTATCGAATAGTTTTAACTGCACCTTGGACGTACGCTCACTTGCATCGCAATGGGAACACTGGTCAGTACTTCTTTCTTGCTCTTATTAAATTGGACTCGTAACATAAATACGTATTACCTACTTTAACTCGGAAGCTGCTAGAACGGATTTATGTAATAGCTTATACAATATGGTCTTATTTTTGTAAAGTCGGTCCGGTCTGAAACCTGCTGCTAGTTACATAAATAAAAAAACAAAGTAAATAGTTAATTTTTTCTACGTAATGCGTGAAGTCTTTTTCTTTTATGTGCACCTAGTTATAAAAAATATAATAGCGAATAAATGAACCAGTTGTGTAATGCTTTTCAATGAATTTGAAGTTTCCAAATACTCTTTTATTCTTTATACTAGTATGTTGTATGTCGTACTATTATGTTCGTCTATTATTCGAAATGCATAAGAGGATAAAATAAATAAGTTTAGAACTCGCTATGTTCCTATTTTATAACTACATAAATAATTAATAGCTTCCCAAGAATTGCGTATCGCGGGAGGAATGTACTTGAGAAATCACAAACATTCGAAACCCCCAAACCAACATGTCTGCCCTGCCCAGGTATCGAACCCTGGACTTCTGCCACGCTTCTCAAGCTGAGACATTAAGTCACTACCAATTAGTCTACTACTAAGGCTCGTAATTTAACCATACATGCCAATTAATAAAAGCAGACTAAATTTAACATTGCAGAAACCTCCAGTTATTGAGTAAAAGCTTTTAATATTTTCAGACATTAATAACCCTACTGTGCTGCGCGAGTTTTTGCCTCGCCTCGCACCACTCCCACATCATACCAGTAGAGGGTTATGAAACTGAACTGCAGGATCTTGGCGAGCACACCATTACACATGACACGCCCGTAAAAGTAATCAAAATCACTAAAACGGTCGCAGTGAAAGTGCCCGTCCCGTACCCCGTGAAAGTGCTGCAAAAAGTACCTTATCCCGTACATGTGTCGAAGCCGTATCCAGTACCCGTTCCGCATATTGTGAAAATCCCACAACCAAGTGTCCCAACATCTCATCACGAACAGCAACGTTTAGACAACGGACATTCCTCGGACGACAGTTCCTACGACGTACACGAAAACAACGAAGCAAGTCAAGGCGCATTCGGCCCTTCTGAAGGTGAATCATATGGTGGAGGTAACTACGGAAATTATCAAAATGCCCAATTAAGTAATGGATATGCTTCAGAGGGCGCACCTGAACAGTATGAAGCTCCGAACAGTTTCTATGGATCGTCCCATGAACAGGACGGAAGCAATTCATTCGAATCCAGAAGTTATGACGAAGCTATTCAAAAATACCTCGACGAACAGCAACGTAATGGTCAAAAGGACGGCTCTAGCCATTATTAACTCTGTACTGCCGATACTTATCATACTTTTTGTACAAATCACCAAGATGAAGTGTGACGTAATATAATCACAAGAAGACTCTTATTTTAGGTGTAAAAATGTCTTCTTGAAAGTATAATTCTGTGATAATAAAATTTACTTTTAAGTTAATGGAAATCAGCGTGATGTTTGTTGCCTTGTTGTTTAATTGGAAGTTATGTTGTTTATTTGAAGCTAAAATTTGTGTCCGCCGTGCATGTAACGTATGCATAGATATGTGCGTGTGTGTCGTCATAGTTAAATGTTTGTTGTTATATATGTTGTTGCTAGATGTGTATCTACTCTGTGTAATTACAATCATAATAATAATGGTTTTGTAATAAATTATTACACAATTAAATATTGTATTATTTTATTCTTTACTGTAACAATTAATTAAAATAATAAAACTACTAACAAATCAATGATAATTTTTTTTGTCATAAAAATCTAAAACACAAACATTTAAAAAAATTGGATGTTTATTTTATATTAAAATCTAGTGTATATTTAAAATAGTTGTTGATACTTTAGTCTCTTTCTTTTGTAAAGTTTTTATTGTTAATTGACAATTGTTTTATTGAGTTGTATCATCTATAGCTGTAAAACGTTAACATATTGTATATTTGTAAATTTTCGCTTAAAATAAGAAATTCGCAATATCACTGCGGTGTCACTAACAAACTTATGTGATGTGATTTAATTTCGCATCAGGTAATTAACGAACTGATGACACGCGCGAGCGATTTCATTAAAACTAGGAGGGGGGGGAGGGGGTAACCAAATGTTTCTTCAGTTTCAAACGTAACATTAACATATATCCCATATCGTTAAAACAACATAACTTATCATCTATAACATCTACATACACCAGAATCCATAATTAGGCGAAATGTTTTGCCAAATAAAGTGTCGTTACTGGAAGTAACTACAGTACACTGTAGGTATACAATTCCGTCTAGGTTAGAACCTAAGTCCATACTCTGTTCAGTATATAAAAATGTACTGAGGAATTTGATTCACTATTTTTGTTCTGTATATCAAAGCACTTTACAAAAAAGGTAGTAATCTCAAAAAATAGTGCTACGTGTAAGATTAAATGAAATGAAATTAGCCATTATATTAACAAAGTTTTAATACTGATGGGGATGACAATACGATACGTCGACATCGACTTACAGGTATGGTCAGTTGTTTTAAGTATAGGTATTCAAAATAATACAACTTTAGCCAACCACCAACCATTTATAATACACTAAACTAACTAATAAGTATCGGTTTTAAAAAGTGAAATAAAAAGCAGTAAAAGAACAAGAAGAAAAAAAAAGAAAAACCAGTACCCGTGTTGTGACGTAATTTGCATATATCGAATTTCGTCTAATATTGGATTCTAGTTTATTACGTCTACAACGAAAAAAAAAAACAACTTCACACAAACGTTTAGCTGATACACTAGTATTCTGGCAAAGTACGCGCTGCAGGTAAGAACGTAGGCGAGAACTGCACACGCGGACGAACGTTCGTCAGCAGGGGGTGGAGCGACACTTCGAACGGTACGTCGAGCGGTGTGCCGAGCGGCTCCACGTTCATGTCATCGAGCTTATCGTCCTCGTCAGACACGTACATGCGCGTAAGGTCCGAAGCAACCGACGCCGTCTCGCAAAGGCTGTATTTTCAATAAAAGTATAAACACAATTATTTTAAAATAATACCCTCATCATTGTAAACACCGTCTTCAAAATGTTTGTACATGAAACGGATATTCATGTAAAAAAATTTAACAGCGAAAGTAATTTTAGAGTCCTCCAAAGGTTTCGAACTCTGTTTAAACTCGGGATACTCGATTAATTTTTCATTCCGAAACTAATACCGGAGCAAATAAAACATTTCACCATCGATTATATAGTAAAAAAGTAGTTGCTAGCCAGGCAGGAAAACGTCACTTACCTCACAAATGTATTTATACATTACATAATATATTATATAACCAATCAATTTAATGACTACAAACAATGAGGGTTATATCACAAAAGATACTTGATAATGGCTGGAATTGGCTTTGGATTGTATGTATTGTGCTTCAATAAAATGACATGAAAACATTGTAAAAAAGAACATCTCCTATGTAGGTATAACTTGAGATATATTAACAATGGAAACATGCCATATAAATGTCTTATCTGTGAATGCATCGATCATGAGATCTATTAAAAATGCTAAGCGACAGAGCCATTATTTATTCATCTAGCGTTTCCTAGTATAACTGGGAGTACCTGCATCACGAGTGATGGACCTTAATAAAATAATATATCACATACAAGTACGATCTGAGAACAAACTTTTATCTGCAACCGGAAATTGAACCCTGACACCTCGCTTCGCAAGCAGGGTGCCCGAGGTTATATGGTAGGGTAATATTATATACAATATAGGGTAATAATATCACTTATGATATTACCTGTTGTTACAATCGGACTCCAGGTGAACATTGTAGTTGGTAGTCTCCGGCTTGATGCTGATTATGCTAGGCGAGAGGAAGGTGTCCGGGAGCGCCGTGGGGCGCGCCACCACCGCCATATCGCTGGGCTGCTCTGTCGTTATCATTTCTATATCCTCATCTTCAGTGGAAAGTTTAGACCTAAAGTATAAACAGAAAATATCATCATTTTACACACTTTTATTCAACTTACTCTATCTGTTTATGTGTATATAGGTAAATCTGTATTTCGTAACGGATATATGAACCACTTCTTGTTTTCCAATCAAGCTAAAATTTTGCATACGTACTCATTTCCGATAACAATACAATAATTTTGAACCGTCAACCTGATCTGATGATTAAGCTGGAAGATGGCTATAGGAACTCAGAATAAAACGATACAAACACATCGAGTTTGGGACTCGTTTGATTAGTATTGACGAATACTTTCGTCCTATATAGTAACCAGGGTCACTACATAGAAGTGTGATTTAAAAAAATCTTAGTAACCAAATTGCTGACTTTTAATCACAGTATTCAAGTACGCAATAAGTAAATAATATGGGGCATCTACTTCCTTTTTAGCCAGCTACGCATCAGTGATGTCTTTGGTGTTATTGACATCTATGGGTGACGATGAACATTCACCATGAGGAATTTGCTCATTTGTCCTTTATTTACAAAAATCATCGGAATTTTTAAACTGACAAAACTTACCCATGGAAGTTTGTACTGAGCTTATATTCTTGAGACTTTTGCACCACTTCCAGCCAATTCGATTTGCTCATTACATCATTAGAGGAATTGAAGGAGGAGCCGGGCCTAAAATATATAATAAACTAATTACAATGTGGTATTTTTAACCTATTAACACTTAGAAATATATAAAAAGCATTCTAAAACAATTGGACTTCTAGTGAGTTATAATTGATTGGTTCCGAAAATATGTTGAATTTTTAAAGCTAGCCGGGATTTTTAAAATTCTGTTAAAATTGATCATAACGAAATAACGTACATTGGTGTAAAATTGACAACGCTCGTTAAATGCTTCGGTCTGTGTACTTGATAGAAGTTATCAAGTGGTACGTCCATATTTGTATCTCTTGTAAGATCCACGGGTATGTTGCTTGTGGAGTGATGGCCCGTAGTTTGGAGACTGCTTTGAGATATATCACTTACTGAAAACTTAAGTTTGGCTGAAACATTCAATAAAATATACAATTAGCAAAAATATGTTCCGATGAAAAAATATTTTCAATAACTCAAAGCACCAGAACCAAAATAAAACTAGATATTTATTTATATTTGACTAAAAAACGATTATATGAGTAAATAGGATAAGATTCAATCTTATCTTATCATCGTTTTCGAAAAAAATAATAAAGTATACAAAATATCAACAAATAGTAATAAGAAACTTTACATGTGTCAATGGGTGATATCTTAGCGGCAACTTCGTACAACAGGTCAGGTGTCCAAAAGTTGGGTATCCGGATGAGAACCTTCCCGGTGTCAACGGGCATATGGAATCCCAACTTGTGCAGCAGTTGCAGAAACTTGAGGTCCTTGCACACGGCTGCTTGCTCGCAGTTCCAAGGAACTAGCGGCACTGATTGGTTGAACACTGCGGGAAAGACAGGAAAGGTAATATCCACGCTGGCCTCAATATTTTATCCATCTAACAGGTTATCTGTACGCTTATCTACGTGGAGCTCATAAGTAAAGTAAGAAGTCTGAATATTAACCACTCGGGTCAGATAAACGAACACTCGATGCCGAATATCTACCACAATGGTTAGACGGAATGACCTTTTCCGATTATTGTCCTTAAGGTGACTCTACTGATACTTATAGTAAGGTAACTCTTGTAATCGCCCTGAGTCGATTCTGTGTCAATAAACATGAGATCCTAAATCTTAGTTATCTAACAACTCTTAAAATTTCACACGCATTGAGAAATTACTTTTTATACTTAGGATGCTTGACAACAATCTCATATGGTAAGTAATGATGAATAGGTATATTCACTAATTTCCTAAAAACCTTTCGGCAACGTTTCCATTATACTTTATATCAGATATAACAATATATGGTGTAGTAGCAATGTAATACAACCACAACAAATTATCAGCATCTATTTGTAGTAGATGTTTCACTAAACTTGGACTAGAACCGTTCTATCCAGAAGCGTACATGATAAGTTTGTATACAGTAACGAACCGGTGGCGAGCTTGCGAATGTATTATCTAATCTTGGATTATACTGGCATTATAAGACAACTTTAAGTGATGGATTGGGGCTTAAGTACCATGTGTTAAAACATTTTGATAATTCTCAGATCAGATTTTCGCCATTACCTGGTTCCTTTTATATTTAATTTTAAGGAAGTTAGCTAAGAATACAATATTACAGCGCCAACTATAACGTATTGATGACATATAACGTAACGTATAATAAATATAATATAATATAACGTTTTGATAAATATAAAAAATTCAAACACTTACGTAGAGAATGATACGACACCGGGGACAGGACCGGCAAAGTGCTTATCTTTCTTGCCCTCAACCCGGATTGCACACCTCTTTCGCTTTTCTTTAGTAATCCGGCTTTAATACCCGCCGCTTTCTTGTTCAGTTGTATTTTTACGTTACAGGTCTCCAATAGAACTGATTGCACCCAATCCAGGTACTTGGACTTGTCGTCCTGTGCGAGCTGTTCACAAAGCTTCCTTATCTCAGCATCTCTCATTTCTTTAGTTGCTAACGGTATTTTGGAATCGCTATCATTTTCCATGTGCATAAGTTTATCAAACTCCTCTTTAGTTATTAACGATTGTTTCAATAACTGTCTAATCACCGATCTCCTCGATTTAGCGATTCCATCGTCTTTGAACAACTTGACGATCTCTCCGATGACATCGGACAATGTATTACATTGCATATAAATCCAACTCAGTGATGATATTTCATCATCAGACCACCTATAGTGACAAAAAGTATCAAACGAGAGTAGTCAAGGTTAATTTCAATCATGTGGCTTCGCATAGCCCAGTTTAATTATTATTAGAATACGACAATTAAATCAGAAGACGAGACATACATCTTACGCCGCGTATCACTTTTATTCAATCTTCAGTTATATTTCCTAATTTCATGCTATACCTACATATTAAGTCCTTACATATTACATTAGCGTTTTAACGAACTGCTAGCCTTGATCAAAATTAAATCTTTACTTGTGATGAAAAATTAATCGTGTACGATAATCGTAAATCACAGAAGTTGAACTCTGGAGATCCGGCCATATCAAGTCCCAAGCAAAGTTAACCCCAAATAGGTACCAGTGATTGTGTGGTTGCTTGGTGCTAGAGTCATACGCTGCTACGGTCGCTAAATTAAATTGGAATATCTCTGACACCCACCGCACTCCCCGGATCTTATATATTTTTTTCTTTTTATTTTTTTTATCACGCTAATTTCATATGTAACGACCTAAAATGTTTTTGCGCTCTAGGGGTCTACTTAATGATAAAAAGTCACTGCCGCAAATAGATATCTATAACACTATTTTCAAGATTGCTAACTATAAATTTGATGAGTTTTTTATTATAACTTCAACAAATATAATTCATTTTTGATTTTAAATTCAAAAAATGTTGCAATTCAATACTGCCTACCTAAACCAAGAGATCAAGAAAAGTGAAAGATTTGTTGAGTTTGGATAGAATTAATGAAGTTATTGGTTATTGGGCGCAGAGCCCAACTGGTCGGTACTCGAGCTTAAGTCTTAGGAGAACTATACCGAAACTGAAATCTATACATTTTAATCGAATATTAATATCCAACATTTGGTTCTAGACGTAAGCGAGAGACAATTTAACGGATAACCATTGTAAAGTTTTTGAATCGTTTGAATTAAATAAAGTTCAATTTAGATTATCAGCTAGAGACAAACACAACAATTATGAGACAGGACACGTTCTTGACGCATTTCGTCCACGCATCGGTTCCACTGCATTGGTATAAGAAGGTACTTACGGTAGAATGTCCTGTTTGTCGCAATTAACGGTCATGGTACGACATAATTTGTCGCCTGATAGTCTAACCCAAAATAATTCAAACAAACCAGTAACTACTTCGAAGGGATTTGTTATAACTGTAACTAGCTCAGTCTTGTAAAGTCCCATTTGTCAAATGTCACATTGAAATATAGAAATTGTTATTGGCACTGTTATTATATTGGGCCCATGTCGGTCGCTTCACGGAATGCTTATTTGTTCAAAATATTCATAATGAATTATTCTTTAACATCGGACATATATCGGGGACCCACCTCGTGATGTAAACACAATAATATATTTTTATCTAATGCAACCCTACACATTTTAGTTGTCATATAGGGATAACATTCGCCTTATTGTACTGTAAGCAACCATTTACCTCTCAATAACTGTGACTAGGTATGCTATATTATAATTCAATATGCATCATTCAGACAATTTCTCAGTGTAGTAAATTTGATACCACACGTTTTTAATAATTGTACAATTGTACAAGCCTTATAAATTCAGTAAATACTTATAAGACATTCTTTCTCTTGTCGGTATGGTACCACGGGCGTACCAACTAGATGGCAACCTAATATTAACTACGTATTCGGGGAAAACACACACCAACATAGCACCTGAAACAGCAATAATGCGCTTATTCTCCAAATACAAAATATTCATACATTCTCAGATTATAGAACTAAAGATCGGTAGAGCGCGCAGAACACGAGAGGAGTGCCACAAAAGCGAATACAATCTCGCTTCAGTAATAAACAAAAAATCACGCTATTTACGTGTCACGAATTTCCAGTTTCTTTTTTGTTAAAATGCTGTCTTGCATCTTTAAACTAACACAAGAATAATTCAACATGTAACTTAAATTATTGCACTGTTCAATTAATTATTTATATTTTTTTCTTTTGCGTTTCATATTTTTTAGTTTGTGAATTTACGTTGAAATAGTTTACCACCAGTTAGGGCAATATCAATAAGCTATTATAACATTGTAAGGTTTACAAATTAATGCCAAAAAACTTGTCTTCAAATAATTTCCAGATAGCTGACAAATATTGCAGATAGCTGACAGATATTATGTTGCGTGATGAATTAATTTTTATTATTCACCAAAAAGACAAAGTATGATATCAACACACCTTGCTTCTATGTATAACTAATCAACTGGTCATGTTCCGGCCGGGAGCTTGACATATAGTTCTATCTTTCAGAGCTCTTTCTTTCTTCTCGTTTCTTAGCTGGCAACGCATCGATAATATTGGTGTTACAAATGTCTATGGCTGGAGACATATACTTACCAATCAGATTCATCAAAAGCAAAAATATTAAAGTCTTATTTTCAATATAAAAATTAATACGTGGAAACAACATATATACATTTGGGAGATTGCGACAGCTTTTCAAAATATTTGGCAATCTCACACTCACAAAGCTGCACATGTCTTTTAAATCTCTACGGAACCGTTAGATTATAAAACGTTGCGCATATTCTTTTTATCTTTAGGTCTGTAATCTGAATATACATTCATACTTTAATCTATTTCAGACATTTCAAAAGGCAATATACATGTTCCTTACTGTATGTTGAAGTACACATACAACAATATAAATATAAACCGTTACCAAGTGTAACAGTTTTCAAGTTATTTAATGCTTTTCCGCATTGGATGTCATGTTTAAATATTTTTTTCTAATCTGGAACTCATATTATTTAAATAAAACATGTATATTTCCTGTTAAAATCTTCGCAATCACGTAAACACACATACCTCTATCATTAAGCGTTACTAAACTATCAAAATGGAAACCGACTAACCTATCTTTAGTGTTGCTGTTGACGGATTTGTTCTTAACGGAGTGTTGGCGGAGCGTCGTGTCAGGACTATGCGGAACATCGTCCACTTTGGTGACCTCGATCTCGTCTTCAAAGCTCTCCGCCTCCAGGCGAAAGTTCAGGTGATTGCGCGGGGAAAGCGGTTTCTTTACAAACTTATTTATTACATATTCTACGAGATCTGACCAGTCCTAGAAAAAAATATGATTTGTACAATAAGTGCAGGTAATTATAAATATAATTATTTGAACGCAAAAATATTTAAAAACATATTTCTATATTTCCTAAAAAAATACCTAAGTCCTGATTACTTTTTTTTCAGCACAATCAGATGGCACAAAAGTATAATAACACTTACAATGTACATTTGTTACTTACATCACAAACTTCAAATTCAGACTTCCAAATAGAAGTGAAGGTCTTTATGATCTTCGGTTGGAACAAGGTGATGAGAGCGTCCAGCTCGCCGGCCACGTGGTGCATCACGGTAAAAACACAATCGTTCACGAATTCACCATTTCCTTCATAACCTTCTAGAATAAGTCCATATTGGTACATCATATGTTTGTTGGCAAATCTAAGGAGAGAAAATAATCATCAGTGCAAAGACCAAAATGTCCATTTACTCATTTATTTAATACAAAAAAATGGAAACCTATATAATTATGGAATGAATATAGAGAAATAGCAACATCTGAATTCACATTAACGTACGAAAATGGTTGAAAAGGGATTTGTGTGTCAAATTGATTTCTTATAAAGTTACTTATATTTCCAAAGTTGTACATAAAAGCAAAATGAAGAATAACCTACAATTAATCTGTACAGTATCAATAATATACAATGATTATTAACACAATAAAAAATATCAGGACCAATCCTTCCGCAGTTCACATTTTTTTTTAAGGTTTAAATATTTATTCAAGTACCAAAAACAATTATACATGTGAGAAGTACATATATAAAACGCATAAACATATAAAAAAAAAACAAAATCTAACTTACTGTCTCACGTGGTCGACCATGTTGCTGGTGCCTTTGTACTCCGGTAATTTCATTACACCGTCCATAAACATCAGTAAAATGTGGTTGGTTACAACTATATCCTAAAATAGAAAAGCAAGAAATATTAAATGTAATACAGAATATATAATTTAATAAGATTCTT
>DWPA01001970.1:0-16886 GCA_018251375.1 Calpodes ethlius
ATTACGATATATATTTCAGCTAAAGTAAAGAAACTGTAGCTACCATTGACAAAAAGTAATCGACAACTTTTTATTGCTGTTATTTTCTCAAACGCGAGTGAAATTGCGGGAAACATATAGTATTTTATATATTATAATTAAAAACTAATTTCAGACATAAACATAATCATATATGATACTCCCAAAGCAGTAGAGTGCAATCTTAAAAAACCTTTTAAAATTCCTCACATGTACGGCGGAAATAAATATTTTTTTCTCCTCAACCCCATAAGATGCGGTATCGTTCAAAAGGTCTATCAAACATATAGGTGTGTGAAAAACATTTTCCGATTCCGGAATCCGTTTGGGGAATATAAAACTATAAGATATTTACTTTGACTGCAGTAAAGTATGGGGGATACTTACTCCCTTTGGCACATAAATGGTTGCTATTGAACATGTGAAAAAATTCATTGAAGTAACATGATGAATTTGAAACTCATTATCAAGGCTACGTTAGGTTTGCAATTTAAAAAGTATTAAATGTTTAACTCACAACTACATAAGTCAAAACTGTGGGTGGCCCGACTGACACGTGGGCTTTTTTTTACTTTTATTTGTAACAATATCACCATACGAGTATTTACTCGTTTATCAAGCTGAAACCATCTACAAATTTGGATGTGTCTTACATAACGCATCCGTTCCGAAATCGACTCATTCCATATCCCATAAAACATATCATACTACCATCACGAGGCAATCGTAGTGAAAAATCACCCTCTCAGCGAAATCGGCGCCCGGAGTGGCGATTTGTCGACTTTTTTGTCGCCAGTCGCACCCCTTGTACGAATCTCGCGTCATAAATTATCGAAATAGCAGGCAATATGTCGGCCGAATGTAATTCAGTTTTTTGATATTGTTCTCGCACCTATCTTTTGTTCTAAGATTTATTATAATCTACATTGTATAGTTTAAGTGTTAAGTACGGGTAACGTTAATGCTTGACTACAATCCCATCTGACGGTAAATGGAAAAGCAGTGTAAGGTGTTGAGCACACTTACTCAATAAAAGTCTATTCACTCTTTTCTTGAAGACTCCCACGTGATAGGCGGAGGAAATACAGACGCGGGCAAGATATTCCAGTCCTTCAAATACCCTTAACGAACGATGAGACGTGTCGGTGGGATAAAACAAATGAAGCGCGCTCGTAATTTGTTCGGATTACCGATGTTATTAAATCTTCATGAACACTTCCGTAATCCGATTGTGATTTACGTATGTTGCGCAGTTATCTTTTATTAAAAATCTTTAATTACTTTTCTCACGTCTCTTGTAATCTCGGCGTTTTAGTACCTTTCATTAAAAAGACTGCGAATGTCACCTTATCAAATTCAACAACAGCTCAACAGAATAGAATACGTAACAATAAAATATCACTAATGCATTTTCTTTTTACTATAACATCCGGTATTGTATAGCTATAACTATGCGAGCTTAATCGAATCTATTTTATTTTGTACTTACAAATCAATTTTATCCTTTTGCATATTTGCAGGCATCGCAGTCAAACCAAATATTGATACAAAATGTAATTATAATTTAACACAAATCATAGTGTATTTCATAATATTCCGGATATGAATAATAAAAAGCGGTGGTGAAATAATAATGAAAATAATATAATATAGGACTTAAAACATACTGTAAAATCCACTGATGTACATAATATGTTACAGAGACTTAAATATAAACCCAAAAACAATATCATGGTACGCTAAAGTTAAACACGCAAATGAATACGTTAACACAATAATTCATCAAATAACAGTTTTTGTGCTCGTACGAAACCCTAAATAGCCATTAAAGTTCCCCGACAGTAAGTTTTAAACAATAAAACGAATATAACAGGTCGCAGTGAACGAGGATCGCTCACTCGGACTATTTCTCCTTCCAACTTTTTAAGCACAAAGACGACATTTTGTTAAGAAACTTGTTCTGGAATTGGTTATTGACTGGAACAGAAATGTAAAGAGCTTACTTGTACTTAAGGTACGTGACAGTTACCTAAGTTATTATGGATATTTTTGTTTTTTATGGGATGGTAGCAAACGAGCTTACAGTGCCACTCTTACCTGCCACTCATTGACATCTGCGACAAACGTCGCATAGTACTATACGCCCTCGTATAGTAGTTTTAAATTGAATTAGGTGTTATATCAGCAGTTTAATCATTTTTCATCAGTTATTACTGATCTATTCTGTGGACGTCACGACGGTTGGTATAGGTTATTCTTGTTAGTAAGTATTAGTAATTGTTCGTAATTTTTTCAACTCGAAGTTGATCACAGATGCGTTTCTATCTCCGAGGACAGAGATAGATGGCCTCTTGTATACATATGTGTAATTGGCAACAAACAAGATTAATTTCTGATAGATCGGGTTCAGGAAAATGTCTAGGGTTTTACAGAAGTTGCGGATAGAGTTTACAATACTGTAGTAGTTGGCTGAATAAGCAATAAGGACCGTACCTGGCGAGGTAGACGACCTGAAGAAGACTCGTAATAGTCATAAGGTTCGGCACCGGTCAAACTAAGGTCACGATGGGCCAGGTTAAGTTATCGGAGGTTTAAATCTACAAAAGATTTCCTAAGGCAGATGGATGATCGTAGAAAGCACTTACAAAACTAGGGAACCTCGTCAGTCAATTTATATTAAGTGTTTTTTCTGATTGTACTAAACAATTTTATTTTAACCAACTTTGCTTCGTTTAAGCACAAGTTTTAAAGAGGATTGGGACAACGAATAACCTTAGTTGTACAAATATTATGTCAAATAATTATATTGACATAACTGCACCTACCGTTGAATAAAGATGTAGATGAATTTTCCCGTGTAAAAATATATATACACAATCGAGAACGATATAATACGGGATAATGCGAAAAATGAATGATGTATCTTTTTTGCGCGCGAAAGTTTTGGCGTGTCCGTAATGCCTCATTATTTCGGCGGCGCTGTTGGTGGCTGTTTTGACGATGCTGGAGCGAAACTTAAAGTTGGGGAAACTCGAGGTCTTGTGAGAAGTTATCTGTTATTTGTACAGATAATAATACACCTCGTGGATGTTTCAGCGCGTACTTAGAAGTTCATAATTTGAATAAGCTGCTTTAGTACTGTTCTACAGTTTTGCTGGTATATTTTAAATTGTATCGCAATCATATTTATTGTGTGATAAGAATAACAAATAATATAAGGAGATAATTAACATATGGTGGGACATATGTATAGTTATATGTCTGCCATATAAACGCTTTAGAGCAATTGTGTTCCGGTGGCAAGGGCGCTTCGGATTGCCGGTTACATTCAACAAGAGGTCGTCATCTAAGGAGTATTAACGGGTCTGTGAATAACCACAAGTGACAAACGACTAACGCCAGTTTACAGAAATATTAAACTTTTATTTTATTTGCAGTGTTTGTTAGTCTGTTAGCGTCAAATCTTGCAAGCTCAATTAGAACTACTTATGTACGTAGAACGTTCTAACGTAGTCTTCTCATACCTTACGTGGCTCAAATTTGAAACAATGTTATAGTTCCGATGACAATTCATCTTTGTAACAAGTATGACATGATACTTGACGGTTGACTCGAGGGAATTTTTCAATGGTAAACCGCAGAGTGACCAATTTTTTGCAGTATAAATGATTGATTTTACTTTTTTTAATTATTTATTCTATCATGGATAATACATATATAACTCAAACGTAAAATTTACAAAATACCGTAAAAGGTACATTTAGTGATGCGTTAACTGTTAATTATAATAAATATAAATTGACGGACAACTTATTCCACGACCGCTATCATAATATTTTATCAGTAAATAAAATCCTTTTTATGGAACAACCCTCCGTATACAAAATCTTTGGCAAACAAAAAACATATTAATAGTCTTTCATATTATCGTTGATATGTTGTATCAAATTACATCGCTAACAATATTACTCTTGACGAAGGCTAATGCCTAATGGACTCCGACGACAATGCCACTATCTTGCCGGATCACTTCTTTTATATCGTACAGAATCATGTTAAGATCCCCAATTGTTTCTTGCTCGGTCAATGGGTATTGGAAAATAATATTAATGGTAAGAGCTGGCACCGACCCTGTTTGCTAAACATATTATGGTTCCAAATACGTGTCTTATATTTTATAGTCCAAGTATCATAATTGTGCACAGTTCTAATCTTACCATCGTTTAACACGCAATTCAGTACGAGTCAAATGATACGGAAAAATAGTGAAATAGAAAAAAGACTTGTATTAAACTAAATAAAAGTGTTACCGCGCTGTAAATCACATAGTGCGGTCAAACGAGCTTAATAATGACAAGTTTTCCAGTAATTCACACTTCAAATTATGCAACTCCCGCATTTTACTGGTAAAAGAGAAATCCAAGGGCCATAAAGTTTCTAGACATTGCTTTCTGGTCTACATAGTTTCATTATATCCTTCATAACCATAAAGACAACGAGCACAAAACTCAAAGCTACAATTTTTCACGTTAACTTCTTAACAAGTCATATTAATCACCTGAGCTATTTATTGAACAGGCAAACTTCAGATTACCAGCGAATTAAAAACTTTGTTCACGGGGGATGCAACCCTAACTTTTAACCCCCGGGTCACTCGCTCCCTGATTATTAAAAATGATGCTTGTTATTGTTTTGCACTTTTAGAAAACTTTCTCCACGCGTATGTTTATTCTTTTATTGTTGTCTTATTTGCTCGTTGTGCTCGTGGTCATGAGTTAAATGATATTTTGATTTTATGTACATTTATTTCATCTAACTTTAAGTAATATATTTAGATTTAAATTCATTCTAAATCCCTCCAGTACGATTGCTAATCTTTGCATTAAAATGCTGGAATATTGTCCCTTCTGTAGACTGTTGTTTGATTGATCAACAATCTATGTTGAAGCGTCATGTCTCGTGTCGCGTCATATCAAATCCAAACAACGCCTATCCTAAGTTTATTTATATGCTACATGGTGAAAGGGCATATCACTATTGGCTACTCTTAAATTTTACCACATTAATTTGGTCAATATAAACGAAAAAGCTCTTGTAAAGTATAACGATTTACTGGTGAACTTTCATTGACTTAGTTTGAATACAATGTCGTACTTGTGAGAGAGAACACGGTTAAAGATTGTTGATGAAATTAAACCGGTGTAGAAGTACAACGTAGTATATATTTGATAGGCACATCTGTGTCTATATAGTCGCGTTCTAACTAGTGATAAGAACGGATAGATGTCAAGTTGACCAACTAACGAGCACAGAGCCAAGGTCCAGTGAGATATTATTACTTTACAGTTTATTCTGGCCGAAACCAATGCCATCAACGAAACGCATAGCAAATTAGGGACGTATTTGTATTTCAGGTGCCTGCGTCGTGGATTATGTAGCGATGTGCTTCTTTATACATTACAAGATCCGTCCCTTACAACGTGGAGCTGTGTTGCCTGCGATTCATCACACGCTTAGCCTTAAGCGCATGCATTACAAATAGCTTCATCTACTGGGCGATCTGCACTGGTTATTATGCATACCGATATCAATCAATACTAAGTTAAACATTAGTCTGTGTAACTCGACTGCAAAAAATGAACGTATTCAAGACGGCATAAATCACTGATGCTATCCGGAAGAGAGTGACATTAGAGAAATGATGTCTGTCCGTTCGCACATTTTTCTACTTCATTCAGACTTCCCTCTAATGGATGACAGATGGTATTATGTATTTATATCATATTTTACTTGAGCGGCGGTAGCGATCAAAGGAATTTTTCTTTACCTCATTATTCACGTTAGTGCGATAACACCGTATGACTATTCATACATCATTCTCTATAGAAATGATAGTTGGAATCAACCATTTATTTCGTCATAGATACACTCGATATGAATCGAATCCTTGAGGACTTTTTAAATTCACATTTTATATGGGTACTGCCAATTTACCAAGGGTTATAGCTAAAAGGACAAAAGTTTAATTTCATTGAAAAAAATCTTTAGCGGGTATTATTTAATACCAGCTCGTTTTTCATTTCCATGAAGTATTAAAATTTAATTTTCAATATTTTCACAACGGTATTATTCAATCAATTTCTTTATGAAGCCGTTGCGTTTGGCTTTTTGTGTTCTTTGTGATTATATTTGAAATACCCAAATAAATTTTTTGACCGTAGCGTGACGATGGGTTCATCTAACCCGACACAATTATGAAGTATATAACAAGATATCTAGTGTTGAATTAACTTTGTTAGTGATACATATACATAAATTTGTCAGATTGTTTTTAGATAAGCATTTGTTACACACTCATATCCCCGCAGTAGGATTCCCTGTGACGCGGGCGGCATGGACAACACAAATAATACATCACTAACACCCATGATCCGAGAACAAATATTTATGTGTCACATAAATATCTGCCCCGGCCGGGAATCGAACCCAGGACCCATCGCTTCGCAGGCAGGGTCACTACCAACTAGTAAGTAATTCCACAAGTTTTCTTCAAATTTTTACAATATAAATATAGTGTTTAAAATTGAAATTAGAATATAATTTAATTTAAAAAAGGGTATTTCTTGTGTGTTTAATTATTCATAGTCCGGCCAGGGTCTCTATAGACAGCTTATTCGTGACACTCTTTAAGCTCCTGCTACATCTGCGTCTCAGCGCGTCAATTAACGTGTTAAAAATGACGGAGCACGGATGAGGCCAATAGTTGACAATATACTGAATTTGATGTAATATACATTTTCTCCAATTGTAGAAATCGTTGCGTGAGGGTCGTTCCTAATTTTTGTCTCCTTTTAATAGGATCAAAGCTATGCTTAATAATCCGCTTTTCAGACCAAATAACATTAAAAACTTCACAACATCTATCTTTAACGGTACAGAAAAAAGTTAAAACGCGTATGACCTGTATATTTTTCTTTCCAAAGGCCTCGTGTGCGTATATAGAGCGTGACAGGGCTGGTAGAGTCGACTCTATGCCTGGCTGTAAATTTCAAAGCTTTGCGTTCTGAATCTGAATTAACTTTATTGAGTTAGTGGATTTTATTTCATTTCTCTTTTTTTATTATTTATAACTATAATTTCATATTTATCAGACGTCGTAAAAATATTTCGGAATTTACGAAAAATATATGTTACTTTAGTGTGGAAAAAAAGAATTACCAAAAACGTTCCACGAAGCGATGTTACTGCGCGCGTTTCAATTAGGAATGTACTAAGAGACAGACAAAAATTTAAATTCTACGTCACAATGTGACCTTGGAGACGAGTAATGAGATATTTTTGTCCTGAGAAATACGTTGGTAACTTGAATACATACAGGCGGGCTGTTTGAACAACCACTACATTATTTATCTATTTGACGTTTATCTGTCAAATCTGTGCAGAATCGACCCAACATCTGAAGATATCGAGACAGGCCCACTGGTTCACTACTAATTGAGCTTCAAGGTCCTCAAATGGTCCTTGAAACACACACATTACGTACCATAACATTAATTAACAGAGATGCATGTGAACAATGACATTGGGGGAAGTAAGTAATAGTTGTATTGCCTGTTTAATGCTCATGAGTCAATGGATTGGATGAATATAATTGTACCAATAGATGTTATTTTTTGCGTTCAGACGAAGGGAATTGGACTACCCTCACCTCACCTAGGAAGGCGTTGAACGCTCATGCATACCGACACGGCCGTCCATGTTGATTGTGTTTAACTCACTTTACCCACTAAACACCGCCTGGTGATGGCTTCCGTCCTAAGACCATACACCATGTAATACGAACGCGATTTCGGTTGGAGACCCGGAGCGCTAATTGCAACCCAAGCGTATTCCGATGTTTAGTCATATATTTCGTTGTTCGGGCTCGCTAGCATAGAGAACCGCGTGTGGGTCCCAAAGTTTCCAAGTATTTCATTTTATTCCTATTTTATTTTTCCGCTCCGAAGTTGTTTCGTAAGTGTATAAGCATGTTTTAACCTTTTTCCCGAAAATAGAAAATTTTAGCTGCTTATGAAGGTTAAATGGATCCAGTTCGTATTGATTTTTACGGGAAAGTTTTTCTGTAAAGTTGTAACGTATATTTAAATGTTATTTTTCAATAGTTAATTTATATAAGTCACAGTGTATTTGAACAGCTTAATATATTGTTTCTCCCGGTGATCCTGTCACTGTATATCGTTAAATCCAATACTGCAGTATCAGATGTAATGAAGATTAATTTCACATCAGGGGATAACATTCGATGAGTGCTTTTGAGATATAATTGAAGGTAAAATAATTAAAATACTATAAATAAAATCGTATTGAACTTACCATGCTGTTTCAATGTAAATTCATGTTATAAGCGTTAGTTGACAAAACAGTCATGGAAAGTAATATTTTTATCGGTATAGGACCCAGATGGAAAGGTAACTTCGACCAAAGATATCAGCAGCCTCAGAGCCTTACCGACGTGTTACCGATCGAGAAGGAAGTGAATCCGGTTATTTCTGGCTGCGACTAAAACGTGTATAAATCAATTCTCGGTTGCTCCTAGTTAAACGACGGTAGCTACAATTAGTGGCAAAGGACGGTAAGAAGCACCATGTGCGAATTTCATTGTCTCCTTGTTGGTACAGGGCCCAGCTACCAGCAGTAGAGGTGTCACTAAAGAGTTAAGGAACAAAATGGAAGATCTTTTACATTCATCCTTTAGTCACAAGCTCCATTTATTAGGGAGCGCTAAGGGTTGGACAACGTTCCTTGCAAACCAGTTTCAGGTGAGACACTGTTACTGCAATGGAAAAAAGTTCTACAATTCACAAAAATAATCCACTTCCAATAGAATCCACCGCTCTCCTCTCCACCCAATCGACTGACAGTATTCGAGGACCATCAAAACCATATTTCAAGAACGTCGCCACAAGACATCCAAATTGCATGTGTCGCAATTCCTGCGTACCTCCGTCGAAACGTTCCAAACGCCGATGCGACACGTTCGAAAATTCCCCTATATTCTTCCAATATTTCTGAATATTTCCGCAAATTCCCTGATATTTTTCGCTCAGTGTCCGCCACAGGATACAGAATCTTGAATTGGAAACGAAATTCGGCTCATAATGCTTTATGATTCCGATTTTCTGTTGAGTTTGCAATCGTAGGTTTTTGGGACCCGCGTGACAGACAATACGAAGTAATAATATATGATTGAGGTTTTACTCGATAGAAATGTAACGTTTTTGCTAGTCTGTTGAGGTTCCAAATTTGTTATATCGTGTATGTTACAGCCTAGCCTAATTACATAGTTAATTTATACGTCGACATTAATTATAATATTTATTGTTAAAATAATTTTGTAGTCCGCAACATCTCAATCGTTAAAATGCGCAATATAGTAGGGAGTAACAGACGTAAACTGTATTTGAATACTATTTTATTTAAAATAACGAACGAACTGCCCGTGGATAACGTGTATAAATAGATTAGCGAGATTATGCAGTATATTAGAACAGTTATGAAGTCCTGGTGTCTACCTCTGGCATAACAAATATAATGCTGTACACGTATTTATATTTAAAATTTAACCGAAAAAAAATATCATTTCGTCGTTATCATATCGTCACGCAAACTTACAATTACAGTAATTACATGTAGCATACATTTAACAATAGCACAAACAATGGTGACAGCAGAATAAAAAGCCATTCCGATCGGTAACAACGCAACATCGGAATTTTAATAAAATAAATTTGTAATTACAACGATAACGGCAAAACATCGCACATCACAACCTGTCTCGCCGCGCCGGTGATCGCCGGAGGGTTAACTCGAATTAAACAAACAGAAATTGGAAAAACTTTTTAAATCACACATTACCCTTTTTGTTGGAAGTTTTTTATTAGAAAACTTTATTTGTTTACAAACGTGCTCGACTCTGATACCCAAGGATTAATAAAGTTTAGTTGTGTTATAGTACTGGCCTTTTAAAGGTTTTGTTAAAATTTCTACACCAAACTTTTTGCACCCTGAAATTTGGACTTTATTTTATATAAATTACAAGTAAAGGTAAGTTAAAGATTGGTATCGTATCTATCTTTAAGTTCGATTCCCGGTCGTAAAAGACATTTATGTTACAGATAAAATGGTTATACATGAGTGATACGATGGTTGCGGGTTGGTATTAGTGGTTTTATTACTTGTTATAAAATAAATTTTATATTGTAAATCTTATAGGACCCCAATTTACGATCCTTTTGAATAATCTATCTGTTCATAACCTCTTGATAATTTAGATAGCATATTGTAAAATGCCATAATTCAATCATTAACGATCGAGTTGGTTCGGTAGTGGCAGAATTTCATCTTGGTTTTCGGGCATCGAACAGCGCGGTTGATCCCACTTATTATAAAAAGATACAATATTCCAATCCATAACCCACATTGTTGACAAATACTGAGTTACTCTATGTACTTGTTATGTATTTAATGCATTGAGCGCACAAACAGGTCAACTAATGGTGAGAGATGAATGATTTCCAACAGTAATTTTAATATAATTACTGTGGCAATTTATCAGTTTACTTACAATTTCACAAAATAATATTAAATGGAAGTAACTTTTTACCTTTAACATGTCCTGTGTTGTTATCATCATATCAAATTTAATGTTGAGAAGCTTATAGATACATATTTTAAGTAAATAATACTGAGTTAAGATGTATTTGGAAACGCTCATAACCTGGCTTATAGGAATCCGGATCGAGTTAAAGAACAGTAATTGAATGGATGACCGCTGGTGATAAAATTTCTTAAGCGCTTCCGTGCTTCAAAATGGACATAAACCTGTCCGTCTCAATTGTTATCATTACATAGAAGTTATTAGGTCTCGTTGGAACGCTATCCAGCGCCATATAAACTTCTAACAGTGGTTTTAGCCAGAAATCCCTACTAATTCCCACTGGAGCAGCATGGTGCAGTATGCTCCAGGCCACCTTAATTATTAAGCAAAAATTGAGCTTTAGAAAATTGTCTAGCACCTAATGCTTTGTAAGTCATTACCAGTAGAAGCCACGTCATGAACTCACTGTAACAAAATAAAACATAACTGAGAAGCAATAACGAAAACTCCCAACTGTTATTGTTTAGTCTTAATAAAATATTACCTATTGTGAGTGTCTCCGAGTATGATTGCCAACCAGCAGCCGTATATCGCGACCATAAACTTCAAGATTTTTCCCATTACATTCACTCGATTTAACTGAGATGTCTTTAACAATTTTCTACTTTCAAAAACTTGTCACATAAAGATATCTTGAAACGTTCGCTGTAAATATATTCCATATTCAACCATTTAAAAACTACAGCGATAAAAAAGAAATATCCCTTGCAACTTTGACAATAAACGGTGAAGACTGTAATTGGTCGAAAATTTATGTAGCGTTCGGAGATCTTCGGAAGTTGTCGGGCTAACTCGGAAATTGTGATTTGGAAACTTTGTTGGAAGGTTTCGGGAATTTATGGTGGAACCGAGTGAGTGTGGCGTTGAGCTTATTGAATAATTAATGCTCCCGTTAACTTTAAGACGATGAAAATTATTTTTCAAGTTAAATCTTGTTAAGTTCCATAGTTCACTAAAATAATACTGCGATGATATGATAAAGATAAAAGTATTCTAGTTGCGTTACATAACTACGCTATTTACATGATATTTAAATAATACACCTTGCACAAAAGTATGTCTCCCATTCCAGCTTTTGGGGTATCACCTTGACGATAGGAACTGATTCCCATGGGCGATGTTGATCATTCAACATCAAGTACCTTGACTACTTGTACTTTACCTATTTACATTAAAACTGAAATGTAACAATTGTAATCATCCATTTATACATTTTTCATTTTGCTAAATCCTGCTCTACAAACACGTAAAGTTCCTACAAAATAAAGAATATAATATTAAACAAATATCATCATTTTATCAACTTACATCCTCACTACAAAGTCGAGGAAGTTTGAACTTCTTGAATCCAGCGAATAAAGAATTTTAAATATGAATTACATTTCATTAAATTATATGAGGATAATGACGCTTAAATAGCACCATCCCGCGTCCGTTCAAAATTAAATTTCAAAGATATTTTACATGAGGTAAGTAGGGTACATTACACAAGGTAAGTAGGGTAGCGACGGACGGCCCTGTCGCACTCCGATTGGTTGTGAGATAAACGAAGAGTAAACTAAACCATTAACCAAAAATAAATGAAGAATTAATAATTAATAATTTAGGAATACATTGATTTAAGGCTAGTTTTTTTTAAGATAAACATCATATAATGATTAAAGGTGAATTTTGTTACATAAAATTCTTGCAAAACCATTTTAAAATATAATACTTATTTATGTAACTCAGAATAAAATGCAATGAAACAATATTATTGAGGTGATCAGACGATTAACTCTGATGGTGTTGTGCCAAATAAGCTAAATAGTATATAATAGTATAAGCTAAATAGTAGTATCGTAAAACACTGTAATATTTGTATCGTTATAAATTTATATATTATAATGCTACAATTCAAATATATTATTAAGTTTCATATTTTAATCGTTTGTCCGCAGTGTCTCAGACAGATTCTGTAGAAGACATTTTCATTTGCAAATTAAATAAACAGGGGTCAAGAGGTCTCGGACACAACCCTTGATTCGGTCCCGAGGCACCGGGATTACAGATTACAGGTCTGATATCGTTAAGCCTTTGGAGATTACAGCTGTAACTCAATGTGAATTTATTTCCTTGTCGAGTACCTTCTTCACTTTCTGGTTTAATTTGATCCAAGAATTATCACTTTATACGAAATCATAAGCGGAGGTCTTGGAGCCCAGTGGCTTGATTCGAACCAAAGTTAAGTGTTGCTTAACACGGTCGGTCGTTGGATGGGTGACAGTCAGTGAGATAATTCTATGAGCGCTTGCTTGCTTCATATGCCATTATATTTTCTTTTCTTACCTTAATGCGTAATGGTTACTTTATCAATAGTTCCCTCAGTAACTCCCATAGATCTCGCAAGTTACTCAAATGACTAGCTCCACGCCGTGCGCTGGAGGTACCGCAACACATGAACCGTGAGCATGTGCTAAAAACTTTTAATTGAGTACTTAGAGCTTCAGAGTTCGAGACTTCTCCGTGACATACTTTGTGTGTGTTTATATTTACTTGATGCCTCTGACACTGTAACAATAGAGTAACCACGGTGTAATTCGAATATTGTTAAATAGAAAATTAAAACGACACACTTACAACCCTACAGTAGGAGTCCCTGTGTCCCGGATTTCGTGGACAACGTACAAAGATAAAAAATAACACACACAACTAGACCGAGAACAGAAATTTAAACTCATCATTCAAATTTTTGCCTCGCTGGGAAGTGAACTCTAGACTCTATGAATGGCGATACTGTGGTACTCATAGACCTACATGAGTCATTTGAATAATATTACCTATAGTTTATCACGTTATTTCTGCTCGCAACTGTTACGGCAGCTTGAACTTTTTCTCATAATCCGAGCTTCTGAGCTTGAGGAAGAAATTCAAACTAGACTAAGCTATAATTATCCCTGATGTTACCTACCTTTCTAGGATAGACGAGGGGATTTTAACTTTCAACATAATCATAATACCTACTCTTCATTGCACACTAAAGTAAAAATAGATGACACCTAATATAACAGTTTACAATAAAATATTATTCGATATTTAATTTTGAACAAGACTTGTTGATGTACAATTGATACACAGATAACAATTCCGTCATGAATCTCCCAGACCGTGAACAGTTCACGTGATGTACCGATTTTAATGAGACGCAATCAAAAGACCAGTCTGACAATCGTCTAACGTCTCAAGTATTGGGATTGTTGAGAGAAAATCATGCTTCTGACTGAGAAAAATCGTTAGGAAAGAAAAGTTAAAGATTTTCTTCATTTTAATATCGTTGTGGACTTTTAACGCCTACACGGTGAGTTTTCTAATATTATATTGCCCTAAAATAAAAGCGTTAAAAATGCACGTGTCAATCGAATCACATCAATATTGTGTACATACGGTCGCTGATATGCACACAAGTGTGGGAATGTATTTTTATCGACAATAGCAATTAGCTCCTAACCGATGATTACTAAATAAAGCAAGAATTTTTTTTTTTCAACATATCAAAATGTTGTATTTTATTTTACCAAGGATTGTAAAAGCTCCCTTGAATTGGTTATACATTACGTGTCAATATTACGCTTCTGTGCGTTAGTATTCTGAGAATACAGTTTTATTTTAAGAATAGAAATATATATTGATATTATATAATCTCTACATCATTAGATGTGTTTAGAAAATTAATGACTATAAAAAACTTTCTGACATACCGGGTAAAAACAAGCTTATAAAATTGAAAGGAAATTTGATCTCAACTACTCCATGTAACATTCAAAACAAAAGCATCACCTCAAAACAATTATTTCGTCGTATATAGTTTACAATATTGTACGTACATAGTAGATATCACTTATATAAATATCCGTTATTGTTGAATGTTGACTATAAAGCCAAAGAACAAGTAGCTGTCAGTCGGAGCCCCGATCCAGTTGTATAGTTAGGATGTTTTGATGATGATGTTTATCCATCGTTACACAATACAACAAGAAACATCGAATAACAAACTGAGTATCACTTAGTCCAACAAATCCTTCCTAAACAAACAAAGTACAATCCGCAGTTCGCTTCAAATAGTTCCTTTCCGTTTGCTATTATTTTGCAAGTCAGTTGTTGACCTGGATTGATAGGAGTGTTGCTTGTTTTTAGCTGTCCAAGGTTAGGGATAAGTAGGACATTGTTGGGAAGTTTACGAATGATCCCATTCTGATAGATTATCGCTTTACCTTAATCGGTTGGAAATAATTAATATCGCTGTTTTATAGGTGTATTAAAAGTTCATATTGCCCAAAATAATAAGAGTCGTTTATCTAGAGCATATTCTACCACGCCTTATTAATGTGGGTTGGGGACTTTTACATATTCTATTTAAAATACCATTATATATATATCTATTAAACAGAACAGATAGGTATATGAAATAGGCTAAGAATAATATAATTAAGAATTATGTTTTCAAGTTCATCTTACTATTTAAATCATAGTATTCTCAATAATTATATTGTTATTTATTCACTTTTATCTTGTCCACAGAACACGCCTCGGCTATCGTCGGCAACACAGCCCGGCTGCGATGCCGCATCGACGGCAAGTCGTGCGGCGAGATGCACAGTATTAAATGGTACAAAGCGGATACGAGAGTGTACGTGTACTCCGCATCGAAGGACGCCGCTATCAACAGGCCCGAGGGAGACATGATGGACAGGTAGGATTTATTAGTGATAGTTAATTATACTGAGGATGCAAAAAAGGTTATAGGTCCTCTGATGTTTATCCGAGATCGAAGTAGAAGTTGGTCTTAGAATCTCAGTAATAGCAACCAGCCACGGACAGGTAATACGACTTGGGGTTGAGATAGGTTTTTTATGCTACCGACATCGCTACCCATACCAATATTGTAGTGGAGTAACCTTGTTCTAAGGCTTCGTATTTCAGTTCGAAGATGCTAGAAGTTATATGACTTATTTTATTTTGTTCTTAGGGTGTTCTAGAATAAAACATTAACGTGGATGCAGAGTACAGATAATATATTTTCAACGACATTAATATGTGTATGTGTAATTTAATATATACTCATCTCAAACTGTTACCTGCAATTTTCGTTTAAAATATATCTATATTTATCTTATATAAATATTCCACAAAAGATTAGATGAGGCACTTAATGATACGTGGTTATCGTCGTTCATGGACATCAGAAACGGATGCATTCATTAGCGATGCATGGCAGGCCAAGAAACAAAAAGACTTAAATGACGCTCTCAAACAAGAGTATCTATCCAGACAAGCTTCACGGAAAGACAACGATACCAGTAATAATAATTAAGACTTTAAATAATAATTCTGATAATACTATCCTTAAGTGAATCCATACCATAACAGAACACAGGTCTATGGTATGGCTCTGTCTCTTACGAAATTAGTATTCTAGGCCGCTCAAAAGCGGTCAAGCATTTGATTGGTTCCCCGCAAACTTTCAAGTTGGCGTTTTTGTTGGGTCAATGAATTGAATTATTGCGGTCTCGTTTCAGTAACTTTCGGTTTCCTGTTGTAGTTTAGTAGTATGAGAAATCAATTTAGATTGTTTATTTTGACACCAGATAGCGGTGTTACCCATTCCACTTTCAATATTATAACAAGAATATTATTGTTCTTTATTTAACCTGGTTCTTACTGGAATGAACGTCATTTATAGGCTCAGTTATCTGAAATAATTGGTGAAGAGATATGTGCCAAAGCGCAGCGTTCTATAATTGTCTTTTTAGTGAACATATCCCAATTATAATAAACGAAAATCCAAAATAGAACTTATAAACGGTCAGATTCCGACGACATTGTACAATAAGATATTCAATCTAATTGCACTTAATAGGCTCCGGAACGCTGACGTCGTTTTCATATTTAATGCGAACATCCGAACTGAAATAGGAAAGCATGCGATCAAAGTAAAAATAATAGACGCGGCCTGTTTCCATTGGCCTTGGTTAATAACGGAACTTTCAACTCGTGGTCAACATATACGTTTGTTTGTGGGACAAAAATGAGAAAAGGAAGAAACATACCACTAATAAGGTAAGGTGAGGAGAAATTTTACCATCCAAACAAAACTAGCCAAACCTGTATAATG
>DWPA01001971.1:0-16885 GCA_018251375.1 Calpodes ethlius
ACGCTACTTCACGTTTTAGTTTTTAGGTTGAAAAAAGAAACTTCATAAATTTAAATGGGATAATAAATAACGAAATGTGTCGTAAATATCTTTGATTTATGTTTAATTATCGGTAGATTAGAGAAGAAAATGAAGCTAGGCGGGTGACGTCAGGTGTCCGCGAGTGTATTCCGGTAAGTGGGAATAAGGGTACATGTCAAGACAAAGAGACAAACAGTCAGATGGGATTACAGTTGACTTTGGCAAGTTTCGTCGCGGTGCCTTTGTCCCCGGCCTCCCCTCGGCCCCGAGAGACGCCGGCGATATAATCCAGTTTTACCCATCCGTCCCCTCAAATGGAAAGTACACAAAACCAATTTCGTTTTGTTTCTTTGTGAATTTTTCTTACTTTGAGACATAGTGACTCGGTAAGAAAGTTAGGCTTACTAGGACACAAAATAGGACGCAAAGCCCACAAGGTTCAGATTGATACAGCGTACAATATTTTAGATGAGATTAAAATAGCACGTAGTCATTACGAGTAATTTTTCGGTCGTAGTGTCGGACAGCAAGAAAACAACCGGGTCCTCACTATTATTTGGCCAGCAATGCAAGGTCTTTTTGTCATTGGTAACTGTGGGCGACGGTTAGCACTTACCATTACATAACTGGTGTCGTTTCTCGAGCATATACAATAAATATCGTTTTTAAGTTATAAAGTAATCCTTCAAAAAGTTGAATGGACTCATTGATTCTTCTCTTACGTTTAGTTACATATAAGCTTGTTCGTTTATATTTCTTAAAATAAAAAATATACAAAATCTGCTGTCAAATTTATTTAGAAAGATTAATAAGATATTTGCTCTGCAACAATGTAAACATTGCTTTCAATCCTGTTTGTTTACAACACAAATAATGCAAAGTAAACATCATCCATCGCGGACTTGGTAAGTGAGACCCTAAACCCAGCGACGTCCCCTTTGAACACTGAAACGTTATGGTGCAACCACACCGCTGTTACATTTTATTGAGCAACATTATGTAACACGGGAATATTTTGTTGCTTGCTATATTGTCAAACGTAAACATTCTACAATAATTATTACCACATGTTCAGTGTTCCCACAAGTCGGGCAACATTTCTTAACTCACAATTATTAAGATATATTATCAAATGTTTTAGACACATTTATAAACGTTAGTCCACAAGTATTAACTGCAGTGTGAATGCAGCATAACTTAAAATAACTCGGACGTGCATCGGAACACATCGCGCGGGCGCTCCCGGCCGTCAGCACTCGACCGAGCGCCCTCTAGTGGAGGACGGAGGTCAAGCGTCTCTTGCCACGTGCCCTATCGCCGCCAGCGGGCGCGAGGGCGCTGGGAGGGTACCTATGCGTACATGAGGATGCAGTGAAAGTTTGTACTGTTTCTATAACAGCATGTTCGCGGTCGTTTTTCATTTTCGTCATTTATACAAGTTAAGTTTATTTAATGTCCGTAACTAGCTATCACGTCAAAAAAATACTAGTAAGTTATCAAAATGGTACCCAGACTCGATCTCATTACCATTTAAAGTATTAACGTTGGACGTAGCCATTCTTAATGCCAACCTATAGCTTAATGTACTGATGTATGATGAAGGGGAATCTTGTGATACAGTCTTCCAGTACGGTCGGAGCGGAGGGTCACGCCATGGAAGTCACGGGGGGTCTTTGTTGTCACCGCAAGCGCTCCGGCGGCTGCCGGTGACGGCCGGCGTCACGCTGACTCTGATTTCGTGTGATACTTTGATATAAATGAGGGTACTGAATAAATTTTGACGTTTCCGCATCTGTTGTAATAAATTGATATGTTTATTGCATGGAACTACAGATTCCTCAAACAATAAACTAAATGTAAAATTTATTAAATCCCTGATAAAAAGGCTTTTGTTTCCAGTGCGGTAAATCCCTATTTGTAAAGGTAACCTTTACATTTTACTGTAATTGATAATATAACTGTAAACTGTGAAGACATTTAGTGAGCGAGCGCAAATTTATTTTTATAATATTTCAAAGGCAAAACATAATGGTGAAAGTACTTGCGCTCATAATCTCGCTATCCGAGCACCAAACGTAACCTCGTAATAAATATTGCAGTGCGCGCCGCGCCAGGGACTACGATAAAAAATTCATAAGTTAATACAGCTCCCCTCTGGGCTATTTCCTACAATTTTGAATTCTACTGCTATAGGAATACTGAGTTTAATGGTTGCAATATCTTGGCATACGATGAAGAACCTTATAGCTACTAAGATAAGGTCGATTATTCTTAAAGATTCTATGGCGCTGTAGCTCCCCTCCCGCGGGACAAGGTGAGCGCTAGGAGCCGGCGGGAACCGAACCCTCACCTGGCCTTTACTGAAGCCGCCCGTAGCCCGTAGCGCTCTACACCAAAGTTGTGTATAATCTTTATATCATGTTTTCGGTGTGTTGTTTTATATGATCAACATTTACTTGTAAAGTTTTAATACAAATAAGTTATTCTTTTGTTTTTGTGATGAAAATAGTAATGTACTTTACATTATGATTATTACATTTTTGAAGATGTTTGATACATTAAAGCTAGTACTGAGAATGTGATAAAGCGAAATAAGGACCCGGATCAGCTGGTAGTCGAGAAAGGGTCCCGGGTTTAAAGTATTGGATTACAGCTTGATGATAAGTTTGGTTAACGTTTGTTCATGTTGATGCCGCCCACATCACAGGGTTTAAGTGTGTGAGCATTTATTTATTTATGCACAGTCAGACGCATAAAGCTGTTCATTTAGGGTGTCCACAGAATAATAATATGAGTGCTAATGAAACTTTAATTTAATGACGTTGGACAAAACCAACTTTAGGCGATTATTGTGCAATCAAAAACGCGATTTAAAGGCCAGTTTAACATTTGTTTATGCTATGTTTATCAGTTTATTAATTTATCGTCTAGTTCCTGTTCTATGCAACTATATAACGAGTTACTGCTTGCACCTGGCTGTCACTCCTTAATACAAATATTTTAGGGACTCCGTAAAAAGTTGCAAATATTCGAAAAGGATGTTAAACAATGAAATTCTTTATTTCTGTATGCAGAGTACGGTTAAGTAGTGTTAGCCAATAAATCTGGGCTGAGGTTCTGAAGGTAAAAATTTATAAACGATATGTATATTCCCGTCAGATTTCTTTAAGAACTGAACAAAGTGGAACGAAGAATTTTCATTAGTAAGTTAACACCAATAATATTGATTGCACGTTAATAGATCCTGTGTTAGATTACTTACAATGCTCCACAGACTGCGATGGCCATGGAGCGTTATCCGAGCTTTGCTACTTCATAACAATAAAAAAACTTAATTAAATTTCCTCTTTACACGACACTTCGTCTTGTAGGTGTGCTCGGCAGGGGGCAGCACTCCCATAGAAATTGCAATTTCATTTCGTTTTAATACGACTGTTTACCTTCTATATAATCCCGTTAGGGGTTCCGACGCTGGCGGGGGTGCGGGGCGCTAGGGGTGAGGTAATTACATATTTTATTCGTGTCTCGTACTTTTTCACGGCTTCGAAATATCAACATTATTTTATGGCGATGGCATGGAAAATATAACAATGAACACTAATTGGTCAACGCTGAGTGTGTTATGTTAGGATAACTGTGTTACAATTTAGTTATATTAAGTTAATGTTTTAGTAAAATATTTTTATTTTCGTTTCTCCAATTTTTTTCGTGGTAGTACACGATATATCCTTGAAGCCAAACCAACCTTGGCCTGCTCGTAGCTGCCTTCCCGATGAAGGTCACTGTGCTCGAATCACCCAGCTTAATGGTATACCATTAACGATAGGCTAAGATCATCTAAAATCAACTTTGAAACGTTTTAATATATTTGGGCTGGAGTGCCTGTATAATTGTTGTAAAGTTGACGGTAAATATGTAAACGTAATCACGTAGCCAACTACTCGCGACGAGTTAAGTGATTATGCCGAAGTAATATCACTTAAGAGTTTACCTATATCGGGTCGGGCGCGCCCTTCGTAACGTGACCCGCGAGAGAGTCGTAATTAAAAGGGCAACCACTTCACGACTGTTCATTTAAACGTTCCAGCGTTTGGGCGGTGGGGGTTCGTGGGGCAACGTGGATGGAAAATACTCGGTTCTGGGGATCGATGTTCTATCGTCCAATTATTAAAAAAACACTTAATACAGGGGAACAGAATAAACGCCTTCTTATCATCTTGGCATGTTAGACAATGATTAGTTTATAATATGAATTCATTATCAGGTCTTACTGTTTTTCTATTCATTGAAAAGCTCTTTGGCGTCTTTTCATGAGCCGTCGATATGGATGGGTTTGTTCCGATCCTCAGTAGTTGGATAGGAAACCACTAGTGGCACAACCCATAATTGTTCTACTGCTGGGCCGAGTCTCCTCTCACAATGATAGGGGCACACACCATAGTCCACCACACTGGTCAAGTGTGGATTGGTGGATTTCATACACCTTCGAGAACATTATGGAGAAATCTCAGCTGCAGGCTTCCTCACGATAATTTCAGTCGCCGAAGAAAGTGATAATTAATTTGTAATATGCTCATAACTTTTTGAAAGTTAGAGGTGCGTGCAGGATTCGAACTTGTGCCCCTTCACATTCGGGAAATCAACGTTCGAACCGCTAGGCTATCACTGCTGCTTATAATAATCCCATAAAAATAATAATATGGTACATAACGTATCGGGAAGATCTAGGTGGGCTCCAGTATAGCTCTGAACGCCAAGGGAGATATTGTAGAACACTCAAGACGTAGTCGGTAGGTAAAGTGGAGGTTTTATGTAATAGTTCCATGAATACCGCAGTGGGTCGGCTGGCGCAGGCTGCCGCCCGGCCGCTGGCACGCGACACTTCCGTCCGCAACCAGTAATTTGGGGCTCTAGAAATAGATTTCGAGGGCTCGCTGTTCTACGTGGTATGACGCATTTTTGTCCGTGTTTGTTTATGCTGATTTAACACTAGTTCTAATCTGGTTAGCTTTCTTTGTCGTTCAGTGAGATTACAGTTTTCTTTAAGACCTTGTTACCTAAAACTTTTTAAAGCAATGCAACATATAATGATTTATGTGAACCATGTCTCATTAAAGTACCTGAATGACTTCCAATATGTGGAAGATAGTATTTTACTGAGATATCAAATATGGTTCGACATATTCCTTCACCGTAGCAAGCGGCAGTTGATTGCCAATAGACACATAACCAAACCAATCGCCCCCCGTAGCGAACGTGCTACAGCAAAATAAAACAAAAACAATGACGTCAAGATTTTTCAATGACGAATACCAATTTAACAAGCGACGCTCGACGGAGCAACACCTTCGTGCACCCTCCTCTCCATAGTCGCTCGTTAAAACCCTTCGTTCTTCGCCTCATTGGCATGCAGGGCGCGCGCGCGATTTTTCCAGAACATTTTCCGGCTGGCCGAGCACGAGCCGACTAACAAGGCTCACTACATTGATTTTGTTGTACAAAGAATTCAGTGGTTTTATTTCTTCACGTTCGATCAGTTTTATTGAAAATAGTTCCAATTATATATTTTAATTATGTCTTCTTCATGCTTTAACTCCATGTTGGGAGCGGTTCTTAGTGTGGATGAGGGTGTAATTAGAAAATATTAAAGTTTTGTGGACATTATAATCATTCGCTTTAACTCTCGAAATTTTTTAAAAGGTTCTCAATGAGTACGTGACGTGCATTGTTATTAGCTGCACATTTTGTGACAAGGATTCAACAAATACTGACCTTTTAAAACTGATCAGTATCCCGGATAGTAAGGAAATACTAGACATTATTAATCAAGTACGTGACCACCCCCATTGCCATTCACCTCGGTAAAGTCGTTTACTGGAACTCAAATGTATTTTTGTCTCGTTGTAATGCGAGTGCGGTCCGCTACATTTACAAAGGCCGCCCTCCCTAACTAGGACCCTTGTTAACGGTTCTGACATCACAGTAATAGATTTAGTAGACTTAACCACTGTAGAATTCCGAATAGGGGAATTCTAGATGAAGAAATGAACCAGTAAACTGTGGACAGTCGTGGTGGTAGGGCGCAACGGACTTTCTATAAGTTATACATATGTAACGAAACTCCAAACATAATGAAGAAAATACACCTTCTATAGAAATACATAATAACAAGTTACCTTGCAACTGAATGGAACAGTTTAAAAAAGAAGTACAAACTTAAAAAGAAAATTGAAAAGGAAAAAGAAACAACAGAACTTACTACGGTCATTACGTATTGAAATATTTTAAGATGTGGCCAACGCCGGGTCCAATGATGGACTATATAACTTGCTTAGCGATTAGAATGCCTTTATTAATAATGAAATTAATTAGTATAAGAACTAAATATTAAAACGTTTAAATATATTTCGAGTTTATTTTATAATACCTCCGTTATTTGATACCGGAGGATATTGTAGCGTGTATTTGGTGAGTGATTTTCTGCTTAAGAGGAATCGTGTAGCAGAGAGGCTACTTACACGGCCTCGTGATTGATTATATCAAAGGAGCAGATAATACGATCCATTGTTCAATTTATGATTTATTATATTTACGAGTATAACAAGCAAATGTTGGTTACTAGATTAAGCTTTAGAAGTGGAGGGTTTTATGTTTACACCAGTTTCATATCCCAGACTATCAGATATGACTTTACATCAATGACATTTATACGTCATGCAAGGAAACTTTTTCTTTTAAGCGTAGACAAAATACGTAAAACTTCTCCATAGAAATATTCTTCCCTTATTGCACCCTTTTAAACCTTTAGATTTACAACAAAATGTACCCGTCCGTTTTCTAGTTCCGAGCTACCTCCCGACCAGTTATCAGCCAAATCGGTTCAGCCGTTCGTGAGTTATAAATAGTGTAATTAGCACGACTTTCTTTTATGTATATATATTTATATTCATGCGAACCACAGAGCCTTTGAAATTTTAATAACATTGAACAAAAGATCAATCAAGGTAGTTCGATTTTATTCCTCAAATCTCAAGCAACGAAAATGTTAACAAACCTTCAAACGAATTAATTTTAATAGAAAGAGGAAAATCTTCTAAAAATGTCATTTGAAGAGGCGACGGTGAAATATCGAGTTAGCGTTTGAACGAAACGCCATTTTCATTTGTATTGAAAGATCTCGGGCTCCCTCTGCGGGTAGTAACGGCTCCTTCGCAAATTGGATTTGGGCAAAACAAGTCGTTACAATTACCGGCTCGCTCGGGGAACATTCGTGCCGAACTTGGATAGCGTAAACTTGAAATGCGTCTTCGGGTCCCTGAAAGTCTTCAAGATATAAAACGGGATCGCTACACGATTTATATTTATTTCAAAAAGTATTTATTAGTGCGGTATAAACTTTTAAATGTGCTTTTTAATGTACAATCATTCACTCTTATAAACGACTGACCTAATAGAAGTTCTTGTTGACATAGCTTCAACTATCACATGCTTGATGCTATGTTCTACGAATCTACATCAATTCGTTTGATGATTTCTGTAGTGTCCCGGTTATTATATTGTTTTTATCACATCTATTTGGAAATGGCTTATTCATTCTTCGTAAATTCAGGGACTAAATCTGTAAATTCTGAGGACTAAAACTTAAAAGTGATAAAAATAGTGCCCACCTCGGTCCAATCCTAAATTCGAGCGACGAACATTGAATCCCCCCCCGAGGATCCTTCAGTATTCTTCTTTACAATATTTCCCTTCGCACTGAATACAAAGAATATTCATTATTAGTTACCTGCTCCCTAGATAAAGAATTTCCTATGTTTTCATCCACGTTTCAATCTTTCAATCTATTCAATCACACATTATTTTATGTTTGATAAAAGTTATCTTATATCGATGAAGGTATATTTTACGGTCAGATGGAAAATTGTTAAGCTTTAATTTATCAGAAGTGATTTAACAAACAAATATTCTATTGTAAAGTGTCATTAGATCAAACATGCCAAGTATCAAAATCTTCATTTATGAAAATTTTGTCATGTAAGCTTCGTAAGCAATTTAATACTTTGTTCAAAAAACAGTAAATAAATTCAGTAAATAAAGTCTTACTCGTGTTAATAGGCGACGGCGGCCACTTATCATCAGGGCGTACGTGTTTTATTTCGTCAGCCCATTAGATCATAAACGTTTCACATAATTGTAGGTATTATGGAGTTAGTGTTGTAATTGACATAAAATTGTAAGTGTGTTTACTTAACCGTAATTGTATTGTGATTACTAAAAAAATATTTAATAAAATAAATGCTTAATTCTCATTAGGGTGAAGAAACAATAAAACGCGGAATGTTATTTCGATCAAAGTTTCCCGTGCCAATAGCCTCAGTTATTTGAACGCCGTTTGTTTTTATATGGGCCCCTACCGACACATACTATCTTTGTTTTTTCGATGTAAATATTTTGTACGGCTAGCCCGTACATCCGCAAAGTGTCTTTGAATTCTGAGGAACTCATTTTTCTTATTCTGGTAGCCTGCAATTACCATTGAAATATCCATCCAGAACTGTCACGACATATAACAAAGGCATGCTAAAAACAGCAAAATATTAAACGTTTACAAAGAATTATATTTATCTGTGGTAAAGAAAATCTTTGATCTTAATAATGTGCAAATATTTAAAGGATAAATTTATTCTCTACACAAACTGAAAACATTAAAATAAAAAAATAATAATACAACACCATAATATTCGATTATGTAACAAAATAATATTTAAATACAATTGTTAGAATGTTGTACTGTTCGTTTTATATTTTCAGTCTTTATACAATCGCGTATTTCATTTGTTCTAATATTATTTTTATTAAAAGTTGGTATTTAAGATTGAATTTACAACTATTCTGCTTATTATCGTATGAAGAGAAGCAATCTAGTATTTGGTTTTTTATGAATTAAAGATAACAGTAATACGATGAGAATTAATTTCTCTTTCATGTCAAATTCTGTCAAAGACGTTGGTCTGCGTTCAGAAACATGAGACTATTGATCTATTTCACTTTGAAGATATACCTACATGTGGGAGGCGAGGGGCGAGTCGCTGGAATTCAGATTGTGAATTACCTCTCCGAATTCAGGAACACATTCCAGTAGCACGAAGGCAGCCACTCTTCGTTAATTTGCTCTGTAAATATGGCCGAAATGTCGGACATTTGTATTTATGACTCGAATCGTAGATATATTTTTATTTCAAGTAAAACCAAAGTATCTAAATTAATATTAAATAATTAATGTTTCTCTCTTGCAGTATGTATTTTAGGTATAACTTTGAGGAAAGCTAAGGAAAATGGTTGCTAGCGGAAAGTCAAAGTAAATTCGAATGAATATAAAGTATTATTTTATACCTATTTGTATTTGTACTCATGGGTCAATTAAGTTAATGATTCATACAAAATTTATTTTAGTTGATGTCGTGATTGATAGATATGTAAAAAGTAGGTTCCTCTATGTTTATTGTGTATATGTATACTAATATTATAAATGCGAAATTGTGTTTGTTTGTTTGTCCATCTTTCACGACGCAACGTCGCGTCGCTATGGTATGATTTTAGTTTGGAGATAGTTGGGAGGGCGACGAGTACACCTTCTTTTTATCGCGAAATAACATCTCATTTCAGTGGAAAAATTCATTACGATGTATTTCAGTCAAATTAAGGAAATTGTTTAACAACAAAGCATTGTTTGGCACCAAATGATAGCAAGCATGTGTCAACTATTTTTAAAGACTGTTCTTTTCTCATACGCGTGCGAAGTCGCAGGCATCATCTAGTAATTTATAAGTGTATAACGTTCATGACGAGGTGTGTCCAAATTCTCCTTCGAAAGTCTGCTATAAATGGGTACGAAACGAGTCCTTGTATAATTAGGATCACGTAACGTTCTCTGTTTAATATTAACGTTAATGAATTTTCAATATTGATATTTTCTAAAATTTCGTTAATTGTTCCAGTTGTGCGCATTTTGAAGTGTGTTTGAGTTAGAAAGACTATTAATAAGTTATTTATACGCTAGGATAATTACTTTCTTCAAGTTTAATTTGTTAATCAACCATCTAGTGCTGTGTTCAAAAGGACTCTGAATCGTCTTTGGAAATAGAAGATCTTGTTGTGTTCGTTGAAATGTCGCGGGATAGAGGAACCATGCCAACTTACAGAAACAAAGATCGACTCAAATTCCTTTTGAAACATCTCCCGCTCGCTCCCGTGGGCGTTCTCCCGTAATTTATAAGGAAATGATAATTAAATGATCATTTCTGTTTGTTGTCAGGTTCCGAAGTCCCATTCGAGGGTTGTGGTGCGAGGCGTGGAGTAGCGAATGATGAGTGAGGGAGACACGATCATTAATCGCAGCGAGAAGAAAGAAGATAAAAAACAGTAGTCCTACGAACATGTTTATAGGATTTCGTAACAGATAATCGACTTCGACGTCCTTCCCAAAAATAAAAAATGGCAGAGGAACCACAATCGATATGGCAGAAGATCGACGGCTCCGTCATCCCCGTGATCAACCTGGAGGTGAGAGAAGTGAGGGAGGTGCTGTGGGAGAAGATACAGGAGCCTACCTCGCAGAGAAAAATCATTTTAGTCATAGTTTCCATAGCGCTGCTACTAGACAACATGTTGTACATGGTCATCGTACCTATCATACCAGATTACTTAAGGTACATCGGCGCATGGGGCGAGGCTGGATACGACCACGTGGTCACCTTACCGCCGATCAAAGAAGGAAACAGAACAATAATACCTACTAAAATCATTCCTGCGTCTCACGAGGGTCAGGATTCCGCGACTGGAGTACTTTTCGCGTCCAAAGCAATAGTACAGCTAATGATTAATCCTTTCTCCGGTGCCTTAATTGACCGAATTGGCTATGATATTCCCATGATGATCGGGCTGATTATTATGTTTTTGTCTACGTCGATATTTGCTTGTGGACGAAGTTACGGCATGTTATTCTTTGCGAGAAGTCTTCAAGGTGTCGGGTCAGCTTTTGCCGATACATCTGGCTTGGCTATGATTGCTGACCGGTTTACCGAAGAGAACGAAAGATCTAAGGCCCTCGGAATCGCTCTGGCATTCATCAGCTTCGGTTGTCTAGTAGCGCCGCCATTTGGAGGTGCTCTGTATCAGTTCGCAGGAAAGGAAGTCCCATTTCTGATCCTAGCTTTGATATCGCTTATGGACGGATTCATGTTGCTGCTTGTAATGAAACCTCTAAAGACTCAAATGAAAGAAGCATCACAGCCAAAACCAGCCGGTACACCTATTTGGAAACTCCTCATGGACCCATATATCGCAGTGTGTGCCGGTGCTCTAATGATGTCTAACGTCGCATTGGCTTTTCTGGAGCCTACAATTTCACTTTGGATGGAGGACAACCTCACGAAAGATAATTGGAAGATTGGTATGATATGGCTACCGGCATTCTTTCCTCACGTCTTAGGAGTAGTAATTACTGTAAAGATGGCAAAGCAATATCCACAACATCAATGGCTAATGGCCGCGGGCGGACTGGCTCTAGAGGGCTTATGCTGCTTCATCATACCTTTCGCAAACTCATACAAAATGTTGATGATACCCATCTGTGGCATCTGCTTCGGTATCGCATTGATCGACACTGCACTTCTACCTACTTTAGGGTACTTGGTCGACGTGCGATATGTGTCAGTGTACGGCAGTATCTACGCGATTGCTGACATATCTTACTCGTTCGCTTACGCCGTCGGGCCGATCATCGCCGGCGAGGTCGTGGAGATGATCGGGTTCACCGCTCTCAATCTACTGATTGCTTTCAGCAACTTGCTGTACGCGCCCGTTCTCATGTACCTGAGGCACATTTATGATTTTAAGCCTTTCGAGAACGAAGCGAACATTCTCATGGCCGATCCTCCGGACAAGGAGTATCAGACGTACAGTATGCAAGATCAGAGGCCTGTGAACGGAGAATTTAAGAACCACTTAGAGTACTCCACGGCTCAGGGAGATTCCGTTCAGGAGTCGAACGTCGACGGCGGCGGCGGAGGTTACGACTATCAGGAGGGGTATCAAAGTTACGGGCAGGGTTACGAGCAGCAGGGGTACGAACAGCAAGGGTACGAGCAGCAGGGATATCAGCAGGAGGGGTACAGTCAGCCGAGGCAGCTGCCGGCTCAGCCGCAACCGACGGCCAGCAATCCGTTCCGGGCCGGAGGAGCTCCCCCGGCGCCCGCGCCGGCGCCGGCCCCCAACCCGGTCCGGAATCCTTTCCGACAAGGCTTCTAGAGCCATTCAGTGTTGTTGTCTATATTTTTGAATTTACTTGTTGTGTAATTATAAATGTCTCATAGTTGATATACTTCGATCACTGAGCCGCATCCACCTGCGGCGCAACGTTTAGTATGTGACTAGACCTAGCTGTGCTTACTGTTTAATGTAGATCACTGGACGCCCCCGTGGCATTCATCTGATAAAAAGCAATCTAAAACACTGGGGTATTGTTGTTTCCAGTGGAGGTTAGAGCGATGCCACGCGGGCGACCCAACTGTTTTTCTCATTAATATCGTTCGAGTGTATAAAACGAATATCAAGTATTTAACTTCATTCTCGAATTTTAATACTACACTTTTTATGACCAAGTAGATTGTTGATCGATGATACCAATTTTTTTAAAGGCGGTTTATATACTTACCTACTATATTAAATGTTTCGACAACCGATTCATCAAGTAATTCCACTTCATAATAAAACATATTATTATGGTGCATATCGTAGTGGTAATTATAATCCATGGTATTACATGTATTAGTCGGTACAAAAACACAGTTCGCACATTATTTAAGGGCCTAACATATTTTATTACATTTAATTTGCACCTACCAAATATTAAAAAAAAAACTATAAATCTGTGTCTAAATTCTAATGATATTTTTGTGTAAATAAAACCGTTTCCGACATTAGTTCTCAACTATAATCGTAATATGCGTTTAAAAAATCAATATTAATATATATTTTTAGACGTTATACTAAGGTTTGGGATAAGTTTTCTTCCTACGCTTTCAGCAATATTAGGGTAAGTTCGCTTGTATGTTAATCGTAAACTTATATCAATTAAATATCAATTAGTATCGTAAGGTAGGATCAACTTGTGATAAGTTGCAACCAAGGTAACGAAACATATCAGAATCTTTTGATTCAAGTAGCATAAGAACTATCTATTACTATTATGGATGTATATTTTACGTAGTGTACAGTTTTAGTAGGACGGAAGGTGAATGGTGTTCTAGTCGCTGCCATCGGCAAACACAAGTTGTGGTCACTCGGTGGGCGGACCACTCGCTGTAATCTTTGTAAAACAATAAATGAAAATAATCAATATATTAATAAGACTAAGAGTAACGTGATCGTTATGAAAATATATGTTTTAAAAATTAACACCTTATTTCTTCGACTTTGCTTTCACGGCACGGAACGTTCGGGGAATGAACATAAAATTCGATCGCCCGTGTAAAAACGATTAAAACTACCGTTTGTATCAAAACTGAAACTATAAAATAAAGTAATCTAGATATTCTAGGTTGTAAACTCTAGCATCGGGAATACTTAATGGTTATTTATATCTTCGAACGTTCGATGCCCCGGAGACCGATGAAGATTGAGTAGGGTATGTGGTATAGAAGGAAACCTCTCTAGGGTCGTAAAATGAATGTACGATACTAGTGAATATAGTTTGAGATACAGTGAAGATGTTACGAGCAAGGAAGACATTAGTCTAAGTGACGGACAACCCTCACGGGTATATTCGGTGGGATAACTAATAAAAGCTACATTTATTTGAGCGAACTTGAGATAATGTCGTAACTTATTATCGATTTTTATGCGACATCTGCAATAAAGAAGAATTTTACGAATAACGAAATGAAAAGGGTTTTAATTAGACTTGTAAAAGAAAAAAACTAAGTAAGAAAGAAAGAAATGACAATTGTAATAAGTATTCAAATACATTTTTATACTTTATACATACATGTACCTATACATATCGAATCATATCTCCGCCCGCCGCGCACCGAGTCGGCCGACAACCGCAACTATTATTTTGCAAATCGAACTGAAAGAGGATAAATTATTGACTAATGTTAATTGTACAAGAATATGACGAGCCCGACATGTCAATTGAATGAGTGTACAGTAAAGTGTTTATTGTGAATATACTTATTTATATATTGTTAATATATTATTGTATCGAGGTCTGTCTCACGATAGTTGTACGTAAGTTATTCGTAAAATAATCGATTTTAAATTATAATTCGACAGCAATTAATTACATTGAAACATTTCATTTAATGCAGATAAAAAGGTGAATATTTAAAATAGTAGAATAAACTTAAACATTTCGAACGGAATATTATACCCGTGGCATGAGTACTGGATTAAAGAGGTTGTAATTATTATGGCATACAATATTTTGCTCAGAATGTATAATTCGGAATATAAAAACATTTAAATGTAGAACGTAACTCAACTGTAAGTAGATTGTACAATGAAAATTAATTCAACTTACGAGCGTTCATTAACATGCCGGAGTATCTAATTAATGCCTCTCCAAATCCTTAACGACTGACGTAAAACGTCCTATTTGACTGAACGAAAATTATCGTGAGATATTCATCGAAGTGTGCACTTAGGTATTAAATATATAATTTGCTGTAACAGTCACAGTCGACCTGAAACTACATAATACAACTATTGGAGCACTAAAGTTTATAAAATTTATTACATTTGAAGCATTCATGACGATTTAACTTTCAAAATTATATAAAAGTTAGAGGATTCCATTGTAATACGAAAATCATATCTAAATATGAATAGTTTAAAAAACGATGCTCACGCTTTCATAATACAAAAAAATAGTAATAGCACGGTTCACCGTTAAGAAGTTCCCGTGTTTGAAGCCATTACAAAGTGAAGAAGTAAGAAAGTTACAAACATTGCGAGTTATATTAAGCTTTTAAAAAGATTGTTAGTCTTCCAGTCATATATAGTCATAATAAAATCGATTTCATGGTCTATCTTTCAAACGCACAAGTCGAACGTTTAAAACAAAGAACATCATCAGAATTCATTGTTTGACGTAGCACATGAGACTGCCTTCCGCATAGCGTGCGAGAGAAGCTTCTTCGCAATGACGAATTGGATGCAGATAGTTTTAATATGTATTTTCAGATTATCGAGTGGTATTTTATAAGAAAGACGTTAGTAATAGCCTGCAAAGTACAATAGTATTTGTAGAACGAATAGCACAAATTCAGTTTTCGCGCACAAACTGTACCGGATCCCAGTTTTTGATGTGAGCCGGAAGGACACCGCGATTTTCTAGTGTTTATTTTATTATAATACACTGTTGTGTGTAGGTACATCAAATGGCATTATTATGCGGAAATTTATAAGTAAAATAATTCAAATCGAAAATACATTAAAGTTTCTATTTAAAAATAATATATGTGCGGCTAGATGTGAATTTGAATAATTGTTGTTAGATTACAATGCAGTGTGTAAAATTTTAGACACTGAACCTTACCCGTTGTGGTAAAATAGGCAACACTATTCAATCTTTGAATGAATGTATCCAGGTCGTGGGCGGAATATTAATGTTTCAGATGTCAACATTGATTATGTGATGTACCTACTCAGAATGGTTGTTCTGTATGTTTGTCTTTAAATGACTAAGTGTGACTGTTTAGTGTAGCGTGATGGTACCCACTGGAGGTCCATTACTCGAATATCTTATGTAAGTAAGTTTAGGTCAATTTTCGCGACAAATTCTCCCGAAATTCAATTAATTAGTAGATTTATCAGAGCAGCCGTAATTCTTATTGTTAGTTTGATAGAGCAGCGTGTGTTTATATGTATATTGTAGCCGGCTGAAGTGCGACGTTTCAAATATTGTGTTTCATTATTCGATATAATTATATCGCCTTACTTTTAAATAGAGTACATTTATACCTTCATACAGTTCACTAATATTCTAGCACTTGTAACATTATATTCAATAAAACCTACATCTTACTGTTGTCACGAGTCTTCACATTAAGGCGTACAATATAATAAAACACACGCTCGATATTATATTATATTATTACGCTATGCCTATATAATTCTAAGAATTACTTGATACAAATTGCAATTGTATTATTATATCAATTATATTCTTATTATATTTGTAACGAGTTGTATATACAGCAATAAGCAACCCATATCGCAGACATATCACTAACTGTAAGATTATACAAGATTTTTGCTAATTATACTGACGTCATTTATATCTACCTACGAGTAAGTAATTATTATACAATTGTAGCTACATAATTTATATCAATATTTTGGATAATTGGTGTCGTGTGTACTTCCAGTCGATATTTAATTGCAATAGTTAGTCGGATAGTATTTTTAGAATGACGTTTATATTCGTTTATTAAATATTTTCCTTTATAACGATCGTGCGATAATTTTAAGTCAATTGTAGGCCGTTACGTAGTAGAGACAATTAATTTTAAAACAATGAGGGTACTTTTAATTGGTATAAAATAATGCTGATATTATTTTTGTGATGGTCTTTGTTTTGTTCCCAATTTCTTAAAACCTTGAGTTGTTTTGGTAGACAAAGTCCTCTTCCTCTTACGCTACTAGCTTGTATCATTAGACCTGTCGTCTTCATTTGACATATTTAATACTTCATATATTGTGTACATTATTCACTTTATATATTCATCTATATCCCATTATTGCTAACTACTATAACTCGTTGACACGCTGTATTTCTTCAATTGTACATATCTGATCC
>DWPA01001972.1:0-16882 GCA_018251375.1 Calpodes ethlius
CTTGTTGGCTTATTAAACATTTTATCATTTTTTTATTAATAAATAACAAGTTTTATCTATAATATATAATTGTTTACGTTGTCGAGTTAGTAATTAAAACTAAAACATAATTATATAATTATCAACCGGTTGTTTCGTTCGGAAATTACAAAATACTTCTAGGATAGTTGTTATTTACACGTTGTGTGTTCGAAATTCAAAACACATTTTTTAAATTGTAATTAAAAAAATAAGTAGTGAAGCCAGCATTTCCCATTTCGAACATCTATCAATATAAAGCACTCTGTTCACTATTTTAATCAATATACAGTTATACGGTACATATTATTTTCATTGTTATCCTGTTACAAGATAGTATTGTACTTTAAACACTTACGTATTTTATTCGATCAGAGATGTGACGATGTGGGATTTCCCCTATCGCGTAATGCCTTTATTTTATTCAAGTGTAACCTATTTTAAGCACGTTTTGTACTGTAACTAATAATTTATTGTTACGAATATAATACAATTGTTACGACCAAGTACTTGAATTTGATATGAACCAAATTTTAGCAATATATTATTTTATTGACAAACAGATAAAATATTTACTAGCTTAAATTTTATTAATAATTCTAATTAAAAGTATATCAGATGAAGCGTAGAGATTCTCAGAAATAATAATAGTTCTCATAAATTTATATATGATAATATAATAACACAATATTAAGACAGACAGAAGTCGAAACGGAAACAAATAATATTTGTGAACTGTACTTTTCAAAACCGAATCAATCGTACGAACAATATGATTAAAACGACTAAGTTTGACGAAAAAAATATCTTAAACGACTAAGAACGGCGGCTTCGCTAATACCATTTCTATCCTTTCTTGTGTTAAAAATACAATATATCTTCTCTGAAGTGACTATCCCTAAGTCGAACTTTTATTATTTAAAATATTAAAACTTCTTGAGGTAACCTTTACGTATTATTTTTTATCAAAGATATAGTTTTTCAAAACATTTCAATTGAATTAATTTATGCCGTACAGATTGTTAAAAAATATATTTTTTTAAATTGAGAGAACGAAACACATGTATTTTTGTATTATTTTCCCGGTTCAGAATTCAGTCAAAATTATTTAAGATTGTACTCAATAGGGTTATTCAATTAGGGTTCTTGACATCGGCAACACTCATCAAGGTTAAATGACCGAAGAATGTACAAACACCAACAAAAACAAATAAATAATACAATAAATACCGAGACAACCGGTACCGACAGCAAAATAAGTTTCTAATTATCGATTTTACCTTGTGATTCTTAGTCAGACTTAATGACTTACCTAACAAGATTGAAATTATCGAATAATTTTAATAAGAATTATCGCTCGAACTAAGAAATATAAAACAAAATATAAAACTACAAAATGGGTAAACGTGAAATTCAAGGTAAAATTTTTGTAAGTACTTGTATTATTATTTTGACCATAAAGCACTTAAGTTGGTAATTTAAAAATTTTCTAGAATTCTTGGTAAGGTAAATTTTAAATATCTAATAGTAAATTTTAACCTTTAAAGTAGATATGTTTGTGTAGGTAATTTTTACCAAATTCTTCTTTACAAAGTGCTAAGTAATGGTAAATTCTTTTTCATTCAACTTCTATCGATACTCAATGATTCTCATTGAGGTAACTTTGAAAATAAGCACGTTCTATAGTAAAATCAGTCTAAGAAAATCTTATTCACGATTAAGTAAATCTGAACCAAAAATTTAAAACTCACTAAACAGAGAATTTAATAGAGTTACTACACTAAATAATCCCGACGTACCTAGTAAATTAGTTGTAATAAGGTAAGTAGGAAGGTAAATATTTACCCAATTCTTATTAATTTCTTTTAGATGTATACTTAACTAATAAAAAATACCCATGTTTAAAAGACCAATACTTAATATTAATATTTATACGACATGTTTTATTTTATTAAACCAATAAGTACTTTGAAATCAGCGAAGACTAACTAACTAACTAAGTCTGACTAAAATATCTAAGGTAAGTAGGTAAGTTTAAGAATTGACTAGTTTTACCAATACAATAGAGTTACTCTCCTTGTTTACATAAGACACAAGATACCATTGAAACATCTTGGTCTAAAGCAATGAAACTCTACCTGATGGTAGAGTTTAAGAATTGAAATCTAAAAATTCATTTTTATTTTATGAAGGCCAGATATTTCTTTTAAAATCCAGTATGAATGTAAATTTCTTGTTCTCGGTAATTCTTTTTCTTAATTTCTTATTTTTTATCAAGTTTCCTCATAAGGATGCAACTCGTTCATTATATTATTATGTATAATACGGCACGGAAACCTTTTAGAATTATACGACGCTGTAAATGAAGACACTTTGCGGGTTAAAAATTAACATCGCACTTAACCGAAGTAGGAAGTAATCTTCCAGTAAGAGGCTTTAGCTTACCAATTAGCGAGAATCTGATTGGAAAATTTAAAAACAAACAATAACCTGCGAGCATCGCCCGTTGAGCGGCCTATACCGGCGTCAGGGACATCACTCAGTCACAAGCACTTTCAGTATCCGAAACAACAACACTTCAGTCAGAATCAGAACACAAACTCGGGTCACCGGTAACACTAAACTTGAGGAACTGTGGTGTAGTGGAAACGCACGCACGACGTTGTACTGTCGACGGTCGCCGGCATACTGCGCGGTCGGGTCGGAGCGCCCCCCTCTGCGGCGCCCCTCGCAGGGGGCGGGGCCGAGCGAGGCGAGGCGAGCTTAATTACGCTCGGCGAAACGAGACGGGTATAGCGAGTGGGCGCTAGCTATTAGCACTGAGAGCAGGACGACGCGTCTTAAGTATTTTGTATAAGTAATGAGGGGCGCGCGGGCGAGGGGTGCGGGGGAGCGCATCTCCCGCCAATCTTTAATGTTGATTGCGTCCGCCGACGCCTCTATTCCCTCATTAACGGGCCCCGCCTAGCGTTAATTGCGCCGGTTTAATTGCGGGCGACGCGCAATTGCGTTTTTTTCCCGCATTCTGCGATTGGCGATTTATTTCGGGACGCGTTTGGTTTACAATCGGGTTGTGGCCGCGTGTGTCTTTTTACGTTTAATTGGCGCAAAGCGTCACGTGGGTACGACGTATGTGAGGCAGGGACGATAAGCTATTACCTATTTACTTTGTAATCGTATTATTTTAAGGGTATATTGTGACGTAAGAGGCTTTAATTTAACTGTTTGAAGATTTGTTAGGGACTCGATTCTGAAATAGAAAAATAATTAATTTGTTTATTGACTGTTAGTAAATAGGTAGATTCGATATTCCCCTGCGTATATATTTTAAAAGCAAAGGCTAAGAAACTTAAGTAATGTATTTAGAAAGATAATTTAATCCCAAATAGATTATCAATAGCTATTTATGAATTAAAAATAAAATCATATCTACCATTCAAATATTGGTATCTATTAGAATTATTTACTACTAGAAGCTTAAGTTATCTACCGAGAACAATTCTAAAACTCAGATACTTAGATTATTTCAATATTATGTCCATGAACAACGATGGTCACTTACCATCGGGAGGGTAGTTTGTTCGTTTGTCAACTATCTACGTATATAAAAAATAATATCTTCTGTTTGGTAGTAAAAAGGTATCTTTGCTTTTCACGTGAAAGACCGGGGTTCGATTCCCGGCTGGATAACCATCAGTCCTATTCGAAGTTTTTCACAAATTTCCATAGGCGGTAAGAGAGAATGTTACTGCAAGATCGTTTGCTATCCTTATGACGTAAAAAACCTTAGTCCATTAAACAATTTTTATTTTTATTATCTGTATTTTAACTAAGCGCCGTTTATCACCTGTTAGTTACAATCTGATCTACCTCTCTCCGTCTAGCTTAAATATTGTCTCTTTCTTGTAACAAATCTAATAAGATAAAGTCAGATATATCTGGTAAATAATATGTAACATCCCTTATTTATACACATATATTACCTTAGTATTATATATAACTTATTATGTAACATCTTGATCATATTTGATCAACCTTAACAATATTAGTTAACAACTAAAGACGCATTTGCTGGTACTAACAGTATCACAGTACCAGAGTAGTACAGTACCCACAAAACATAGCGTTAGCTCGTCTGTTCGTCTATAAGTTATTTAAATATATAAAAACTAAGCTTTTCAGGCATTTATTTAGGTTTTTAGGTATTGGTTTTATACAATCAAATACAAATGACAATCAGAATAGGTTCGGTTAGAATCAAACACGTCCCGTGTAAATGGGTAGAGTAACTATTGACGTCTCATCAAAATCATCACAACTCATAACTGTCCCAGTGCTGGGCTTGGTTCTCCTCTCACAGTGTAAATGGTAAAGGCCCTAGTCCACCACACTGGCTAAGTACGGATTGGCAGACTTCACACATCTTTGAGTACATTATGAACTTTCAGATGTGCAGGTTTCCTCACGATGTTTTCCTTCACCGAAGCGAGTGATAATTAGCTTTTAATACGCTCATAACGTGAAAATTATAGGTGCGTGCAGGATTCGAACTCACGCTCCCATGTTCTGTAATCTAACGTTGATGTCTATGATATGTATTGCCCACTGTTGGGCTTGAGTCTGCTCTAAAAACAGGAATTTTAACCAATGCTAACTTTGTTGCCCATATAAACTATCGCGTTCTTAATTTAATTTTGAAAACAATCTTAAAAAATTACATTGAAATAGGTAACAAGCAAAAAAACTTTCGCATTTATATTATTAGTACCTAGGACACACTTCATCACTGAGGACAGTGTTGTTTCTGAATTATATTTACCTGTAGGTTTTGGTACCTACTGGTTTACCTATTTCACTAAGATCTTAGCCAAAACTGAAGCAAATATTTAGTAGATACCTATCGCTTATCAAATACTTATTGAATGATTGAAGCTGCGTGAAGGGCCATGTCAGAAACTACATTTATTTTATCATCGGCTCGTGGTAAAGAGTTGGTTTCTTCCGATTAAGGTCTAAAGCTTCACTACGTTAGTCCGTAAATTAGTTGATGAATAACATAGTCCAAATATCTTGATTGAGGAATGGGTCCAAGTATCGGGACTTCTTACCTTTCAAATATCTTTGATGTTTTACAAGAAGAGGTAAGTGGTACTAATGGGAATGACCGTTTTAAGTACATATTGTCAGAAACACGAGTGTTTAATAAATTTTACTGCCAGTAATTATTCGTGTAGGTAACTACCGTTCATAGTATATTGGATAGCCGGTTACTATTCTATTGGTAAGAGGTTATATAGAAGCGAGACATCCGTAACCAATTTAAAGTAGATCAAATTTCTGATGAATAATACCTGGACTTGTACCTACTAATACTTAGATAATATTAGGACTAACCTACGCTAACAGCTCTAACATTCACGGTCCTTTTAACTAACTTGAATCCCTCCTATAGTCCTATTCGAAGTTTTTCTACGAAGTCCATCGGCGGCAGGTGTCCATGGGCGGCAGAGAGTGGTGGCACTGAAACCTCATTTGCTTTCCTTATCCCATAAAAATACACATTAAGTTTGATAATCTGGTAGAATAGACACAGACTGTCAGGTTACGAAGGCTTCAGTCAACCTGCAAAGGTCGTGAAGGTTTTCTAGAGTTTTCTGAGAGTGAATAAGATATTACAAGTTTATGCGTTCATTATCTCCAACGTTAACCGAATACCTGTTTCTTTATCTTTATATATCTTATTACTATTATATCTTTTGTGTATTGTCCTTCAACATCCTTAATATTTAAATGTTATATTTCCCGTACTTTTGTTGTATACCTCGATTTCTTACACTTGTCTTTATAGTATTTTAATAAACGTGGGTTGTTTAAAGAATTGGTATATGTAAAGCAATTAGATCGCTTTTTGTATTGTATTTTATTTTTCATAATGCATTGTATTTTTATAGTTTCGTAAACAAATAATAAAGTGAGTAAAATAAATAAATAAACTTAAACGCCAATTGCCTTTCATCAGGTAGAATTGTTTTCAGGAAAATCTATTTTATATAATAACGAAAACCTCATTGAAACAGACTCAGTTTTTGAGGAAAACCTCAAACCTACCAAACAGACATACTTGTACATAAAGAGCCTCTTTTTTAGGCTAACACCTATCTATCGAGATAGAATTGTTATAAAGGTAACTATGACAGATAAGATCTTGAGTTTTGTACGATTGTTAAGTACCTGTTAATTGTCAAAGCAAATACCTAAAATCAAATCCGTTAATTTAATAAAAAAATCCCACAAATGTAATGTGTAACTAAATGTACCACTATCTCTGTAAGTACCTATTACAAGCATACGCGATATAAGCACCTAGTTATGTACAGTTAGGTAGATAAATGTCTAAGACAGGTATTTGGCAATACCTGTCCATTTAATAAGACATAGTACATTCAAAACACGTAGATATTAACGACTGAATAAAGTTTAATGTTTTACTTGTCGCGTAACATGAATACAAAATTACCGTGTTAAAAACCCGTTTACCTAAAGTAGAGACTTAATTAAAATGATCTAACTACCTACTACATATATTCTCCTACACGAAGGGATTTTGGGTTCGAATATCGAATTCCACATAACTTTTTAAAATCATACAATACCTATACCTACCTACTGATACCTTATCGTATACGAAAAGAAAAAAAAATAATATATAAAGTAAACAATAGACATCCTTATCGCTATGAGCGATCTCTTCTATACTACCTAAGGTAAAGGAATCCAGAAAATGCCAATTAGTTAAGGGTAGATGGCGGACAAATACCTACTCTATAAATGTACGTAACTTATCAAATTACTTATCATTTGCTTTGACGAAAAAAAATATCATGCGCTAATAGTTATAAAAAAATATTAGTTTATAGCAATTTTTCACGAAGGTTTATGAAGATGGCGAAGTCGCAGTTAATTAGTGTTGGATTATGAGCTGTATCCCAGTTAATTTAACCCAGGTTCAACTTAAGATAGTCATGGATTACAATGGAGAACTTGTACCAATATAATTTTGAATTGCATGCTCAACTCAACATTAGAAACCTTTAGTTTATATTTGATCTTTTAGATCAGGCACACCTAAAATATATTGATTTTAAGTGAGAAACTCCTTTTCCAAAATAAGCTGATACCTCAGACCTACATTGCACAATTACTTTTAAAATTCCATTTCTTGTTTTTTTTTCTTGCCAAATTTGTAATATTTTTCGCACTTGTACACGCTTATAGATTTCTTGAGTTTTTTTAAAGTATAACAATGACTTCCTACTAAAATTAGTCATTCTCATAACAAGTGTCTACACGTAACTCAATTTATACACTATCTTTAAAGTTTCAAATAAAATGTTATGTTAAATAATAGAGATAATTTTTTTAGACTTTGTCGACCTCCAAAATCAATTATTGTTAATGTCGTTTCCTATGAAACCGACATCGACTACTTTGGGAATCCCTGCTTTAGATCAAGCCAACCTTGCATTTTTTTTTCTACGTAATATAAGTCAGTGCTTGACTACTATCCCACCTGATGGTAAGTCGCGATGTAGTCTATGATGTTGTGCGCACTAACTTATAAAGAGCCTATTCACTCTCCTTTTAGTGAACAAGATATAGGTATGGCATCATCTCTTGAAGTTCGTCGGATTCTATAACTATTAAGCTTTAGTTCTGAGTCCTCACGGCATTGACTCAGGGTGGTAGATACATTTTTTACATAGTTAGACTATTCTATTCTTATAAAATCGTCCATATAATGCCTCTAAAGTATCTTTCTTCTCTTTTCTCTCATATTCCCTGGTTAACAACTCATCGATGACTTCCAAAGTGTTGTTTTGTCCATGGGCGATGGTCACCATTTCCCAAAAAGTTACATGACTGTTTCTTGTCATTTATTAATATAACGTTGACAGATGTTTGACCTTTCTAAAACTGAACTGAAGTTTACGTTCCATTACAGTAAATAGACACCCAATTGACATCAAATTGACTGCATCCTCATTCCATAGGCTACTGAAGGCTTAACATCCTTGTTTGTCACAGTTTTTTTTTATTATAAGAAAAAAACCCAATGGGACTCATTAAAATAATGTCACTGTTCCCATAAGTCTTACTTACATAAAAGTTACATAAACAGTTTAAAAACGAATGTTTCTTGAAATGAAAAACCTAGATAATATCTCAATTCTCAATAATACGTACTTTAATTTTAAAGAACCGATATATTATCTTAATAGTTATATCGTTTAGTAATCGAATGCTAAACATTTCGTTGTTTAAGCATACCAATTGGGTTAGACAAACAAAAAACGGTAGCTGTAGGTAAGCCGCAAACTAGTATACGCATTCGAATCCATCATTAGCATGTCGTACGAGCAAGAACGCGCAAGTATTGGCACAGTGCGATGTGACGTTAGCAATAAATAAATAAATGCCCATTTTCCCGCCACTACGGCCCACCCACGGCGCCCGCGCAAAAAGTAGCCCACTGGCACAGAGTAGATAATACTACTACTAGCGACACCTGTACGTAAATGCGCCGCTGTCGCTTTGTTTGGATACACTACTAACTGTAAGATTGGTTGTTGAAATTCAACACTCGTTTAGATATAAATCTAGGATAAATTTTCAATACGTTTGAGGTACATAGTCAAATACTCAGAAGAATTTATTAAAGAATATTACTGGTATTTTGGTATATTATATTTCCTTCAAGCTATCGAGCTAATGTTTGAATCAATCGCAAATGACTTCGTGTTTAGGCTGAGGACCTGAAAGCCAGTACTTTTCATTCTTTTCCTTTTTATGTTTAAATATCTTTTCTTTCTTATCCGGCAATGCATCAGTGATACCTTTGGTGTTATTTATATTCATGACGATAATGACTATATCCATCAAGTGATTTGTCTCTATATTTTGTTGAATATTTGTAGTTAAATTAAGTAGGTATAAAGATTCCTATCAACAAAAAAACAATTTCTAGAATATTAGTAGTGTATAAATATTAAACTGCGTTTAGGCTCCACGTATGTCGACCATGCGATATTATTTGTTTTTTTTTAAATGTCATAAATATTACGAAAATTCTATTCGTCATTGAGATATATTGTTGACATGTACTGCGACTCCGTATCATAATTTCATCACACGTTTCTTTCAAGTGTAGGTTTAAACTATATCGAGTCCCGATAGATGGCGTTGAAGTCAGATATTTAATAAGTTCAGTATTTTGAAACCGTGCAAAAGATATTAATCTGAAAGCAAGAAACTATTAAGACAAATGTTATTGAAAGTATTTTAATCAATATAAGGAATATTCGTAACGGTCTTATAGTATTGAATTATTATGTTTTATTTAATGTTATTTTAAATTGTAACGTGTAAATTGATCTTTGATGAAAAATTATTTTGACAGCAGATTTGATCATTTCATGGTTTGAATCGGTTCAAGAAAAGTACCTGCTTAACAGAATAGTTTTTTGAAACCTATACTAGATCTTAGACTTTCACATTTTAAACCTACCTAGTTATCCATAAACTGGAACAGTTACCAAATATTGTGAGTATTTACAATATCATAACTACTTTTTTGTCAAAACGCAAGATACTTTTCCTTATAATAGAACTGGATGGTTCATTACAATTCATTTTCCTACTCTTTATTGTATACAAGAATACCTATTATACCTGTTATTATTATGGTACAATAGACTATATAGATGCTAGGTAAAAACTAACAGTCAGCCACGTTCGTACACATGTCAGTGAAGGGTTCAGTACCTGCTGGAAATTATACAACTTCATTTTGCTTATTATAATGTTATACATGATGATAGCTACAGTCATAATGGTATTTGAAACATTATGGAGTCTTTTTATAGCTCTTCTTAAGTTAATTATCATTTGCTAAGTATGTTTTGATAGGTTACTGATAGATGTCGCTGTAACTCGGGAATTAAAACTTATTTTTACTTTTTCAATTATTATCGACGTGTACACTTTTGACAGCGATTTACAAACCAAAGTTTATGAAGTCTGACGAATAACAATTTGCTGAAATTCGTTAATGTGTTTCTTTATTCTGTGTAGAGACCTGTTAACAAACATATTCTTGGGTCGTTATGATAGATATTGGGAATTAATATGAACTAACACATACACAAAGTAGGTGTTCAGTTTTCGGTCCTTCTCTATCAGGTCTTTCAATTTCTTCGTAGCTGGTATCGCGTTGGTGAAGAATTTATGTAATTGACTTTCGCAGATTACGACTACTATACGGTACTACCTATATATACTTTCAAGTGCATTGTCAGTCATGGATGACAATATATGTAGGTAGGTATATCTGTCTCTCAATCGCCAATAACAATAGACACATTAAAGTAGGTTATTGAAATTAAGTCCATGTTTCCTTTAAACATTATTACAAAAGTACTTAATATCGGGTTTTAAGCGACGAATCTTGAAGTATTTTAACATTACAGTTATGAATGGGTTACGTAGTATGAGGCTCGATGGAAGCCTTTAGGTACGGAACCCTATAAGCTATGAAATAAGCAAGACGAGCAACATAATTGTTGACGATGAATAACTGTAACAAATATCCAGGGCAACTATTTTTAGAATAATAGGAAAACAAGTGAACAACATTCATTAACAAACATAAATAATAATAATTTTACCTCCTGGGAAAACAATTCAATATTACCTCATTTTAGTCATTTTTTGTAAAAAATATGTAATTATATTTACGGTAAGACGGATTTTACTGGTTAATTGATATGTTTGATTGTATGTAATCTTTTTATATGTGATAAGGATAGCAGAAAAGATTTCAGTGCCACCACCTATTACCGCTCATGGACATCTAAGACTTAATGTCAATGTTGGGGGGACTGTAGTTAGTAAGACCTGTTATTTATGAAGGGGGGGTGTTTAGATTTTTCTTCAATTTCTATGAGGAACAATTCGGATTATTCAATAATGCCGAATAGGTTAGATTTCCTTACTATGCCTTAAACACCCTTATTTTGCCAAGTAAGCCAAGTTTGCCTCAAGTCCCTTTACTTTCTTGCTCGCGGCATAGTTGAGATTAAATTTGACTTAAGCGAATGCCAGCTTCATTTGAAAACGCGTTAAAGAAAATCTGTTATAAAATAAAAAAAAACTTGTACAAAAACAATATAATATTTTTCATGGATGGATTGATGTATCTAATCTATTTTACTAAGCAATTTCATAACTTTCAACCAAATTCAGTTAGATTAAAAAATAAGTGAATGGTACTGAGTTTCATTGAAAGTTTTTGCGCTCGATCTGAATCTTTAATAAAAAAAAGATAAAAATAAACTCGTCAAGCTTGAATCAATCTCGAGTGGAATAGAATTCCGTAGGTATTTTTTATAAATTTGATATATTATGATAGGGTAATTTATAAGCTAAAAAAAATATTTCTCTTTTTCTTGTTCAAAATGTTATGCTTAGTAGCCTCAAAATAAAGGTTAGTGTGTAATTTTTTAACATTATTTATGATTAAAAAAAATCTGGAAATTTATAACAATTCCGTATCTGTTAGTCATCTTATTTCTAATTTATATGTTCTTAGAAATAACTCATAATAACGCAATTATCATACGCTGTACTCGCCACTGGCTATGTAGTCTAAATATACATACACAATATATTTTCGATAGGTTTTAGCTTATTCACTATGCGGAACCCTAAAAAGGGTTGAAAAAACATAAAATTTTTTTGCACACCGTATTAATTTATCCAACAATGACCTTTCTAATTCTACAATTCATAGTCAAATTTGGTTATAGTCAGAAATAAGTCGTATTCAAAGTTTTTGCGCGGCTCGCTCGACCTGTAAGCCTATTCAGGCGGTGCGGGCATTGACCCGCGCGTGACCAACCCCTGACCTTGAGTATCGTAAACTGTTCCGAATGATGTAACCGTGACTCCCTGTACGTGTGTCGTTCGCGTGAGCCCCAGATAGACATTCGCTGATATTATTTCGCGTTACCTATTAGAAAGTCGGAAGGAAACCTTTTTTTTACCTAAACGTTAATAAATTTAACCTTGTTACCTAACTACGATTTGTTATGTTAGTAATGATATGCCATAACTTCTTTTTATGTCGTATGATAACTATAAAATACGATGGTAATGAAAAAGATTTAATTTACCTAATAATATGATTTACCTAGGATGAAAGTGCCATTATTTTTTGGTGAAAATCAATATTTGTAGTATGTACATAGAAACAGAAAATATAGTTTATATACCAAAGTATTAAAAATAAAACTAGAAATGAAGATTACTTAACTATGAAACGATATTAGGTAATTTTATTCGGACTCGTGACTTGGTTAGATTTAGACTAAACATTCTAAATGTATTGAATACCCAGAATATAACAATAAATAGGCGACAAACAAACAGACAAGCTACTGGATGGTAAATGGTTAGCCTAACCCATGAACTAATACTACTAGTCGTTTGGTGCCTTCTAAATCAAGAAAGAAAAAGAGGAAAAGTATAATAATATCTTCTAGAAGTCAAACATTGAGTCAACTAGATTAAGTACAAGACAATGTCTATATACATACATACCTAGATCTTCTATAAACAGGGTTGTCAAATACACTGACAAGAATTATGCTACATTTTTATATAAAAATAAACTTGTTGCTTTAACGATTCCTTTTTTCAATTAATATAAACGTTCGCGTGATTAAACGGTAGCGACCACATACTATTAGGTGCAGGAGATTAAAAACTTTTTACATAAATACATACATATTTCAAGGGTCATAACTAAGTTCAACTATGTTTAACTAACTTCAAGGATAATATTCTCTACATATTTAAACTCAATTAAAGTAGGTATATCAGGTATCTCTTCGAGGTACCTTGTAGGTTTAACTTTTTATTACCTATAGATTTTCACATTGACAATGAATACTTTCTTTTATACATATTTGTTGCTTATATATAATAAGTAATATAAATATAATAATGTAATAGGTATATAATATAATAGGTAATATAAATTCGTAGTTGACAACCCTAATTGAAAGGCAAAAAAGGAACGTAATATTATCTATTACAACAGACAAATTACCCAGTATAAATATTTAACTTTCCAGGAAAATATCGATTGAAATTGTTTTTATGAACGATTAACCGAATATCGATAGAAAGCGATACGGTTACTGAAGTACTTATTCTGCTTATGTGCTTACAAAACAATCGGAACAGTTTTTAGACGACTTATTTTATCAAATCAAAAGAAACTATTGTATCGAACGTGTTTTTGTTTGTTTTATTTATACATTTTTAGTGCTTTTTAACGTTTTTATCTTTGTAACGTGTAAAACAACAAGGAGACAATGAGTAGTAAAGGTAATTTTGCTATGGCAGATGACGTTTACCGTGACGTGACGTGAAAATCTATAGGTACTAATGTCTTGTTACGACGTGAAAATCCATACTAATGTTATTAATGCGAAAGTGTGTTTGATTTTTGTCCTATCACGGTGCAAAGGAGCATTGTGATATGATTTTTGGTTTGGAGTTAAGAAGATGACGAGTACCATAGGATCCGTTCTATCGCGAAGATGTATATATTTCAGGCAAATTAAAGGAAATGTTTAACAACAAAGCGTTGCCTGGCAACCAATGATAGAAAAATTACAACCTGTTTATTGCTGTTCTTTTCTTACACGCGTACGAAGCCGGGGGGAATATCTAGTACGATAATATGATGCAAAACAAAGACGTTTATATGTATTATTGAATCTCCGAATTAAAAATAACATTTTATTTCTACGAACAAAGGATTATAACAAACAGTTAAAATTTAATTTCATAGTGATCTATGCAGTGGTGTAAAGACGTTAAAATAAGTGTGAATATGAATGATAACCCACCTAAAAATATCCGCGAAACATTGTTAATTTAAATTGTTATAACAATTAGTGAAATATAGATGAGTTTCAAAATAATTAATGAATTTATTTTAATTTATGACCTTATTTGTTCAAGGTAGGATAGTGCCGATCTCAATGTAATTTTACGTAGAAACGGCCATATAAAACAAATAACTATAAATACAATTCAAATATTTTCATTAAGCTATAATAAATATTAAACTTATTTGGTATACCTATCTTTAAGACGTAATATAAAGAAATATATATCCAATATTTTCTTATAATAATGGTCCTAGAATTCGTAGAACATAAAGATTTCATTTCATTAACATCCAAAAATGATGCACTAACACCGCCCCCTATTAGATAATAGTGAAACTATAACCTTACAAGAAACACCACCCTTCTAACAAGGAAAACTTGAGAAAATTCCTCCCTGCCCGTATGTGGGAGCGCTAGAATCGTGTGAGTCCGCGCTCCTAAAACTCTTTGATACGTACACTGCCATCTGTTGACGAATAGACGTGTTACATTTATAGTTATTTTTATAGTGTCAGTAAAATGCTATCCATGTTTTATGTTGCTGTAAAGATTTTCGAGTGGATTTGTTCGAACGTAGTTTAAGTCTTTTACCTGAAGATTTTATTGAATGTAGCGTAGATTTTCGTGTAGAATTCCGTGCATAAAATAATATTGTACCTGAAACAACACAATAAATTCAATTAAAAACATAATTGACATAAAACTTTAACATAACATAACGTGACATAATAATATTTTATTTCAACGAAAGAACGATTTAAGTTTCTAATAATACTTTTAATTTCTTGTTTAGAACATGAATGCCTATGATTAAAAATTAAATCGACTCAAAGTTAAGCGATATATGGTCGGTTTGATGCCTATAATTCATTTTCCTAGGAACGACTTTTAATATCACTGGGTATTTTTTATTCTAATAATTACACTGCACGTCGCATGCTTGCGTCACGCGAGTTTTAAACTGTCGAGGGTGACGTGTATTCGCGGGCGATATTCGATATCGGGTGACATTTTCGCAAAATCGATCGCACCCCTTATTGGTACCGAAATGATTGAACATCCTTATCGAGACGTTTTCTAATGGCGCTCGCTTTGGAACCCCTTTTTACTGCTTCGGGGTACGTTCACACGGAATGCAAAGTGATGTGAGACAAATAATATTTCATCGGAATATGGGACAAACCTACCTTTTGCGTAGATCTGTATGTTTTTGTGTTATCGGTTGTAACTTAATTAGTATCGTAATGAACTGAACAAATACATTTATATATATTCATAACTTTAAGACTTCCAGAAATATAGAGACGCTGTAACTTTAAGCTTTTAATAATTTAATCTATTCCGAGACAGTCTGTAAACAAATTAAATTTTATTTGCAAGTTAAATTCAATTCACTTCTCGGTTCGATTGAGCTGAAATTTTGTATATATGTAGAACTGGTCTGATGATGCGTACCCAATAAGTAAAAATATTGTAGATTATATGTAGTAATGTAATCTCAGTAGTATCTTTATATGAGACAGTGTAAATTACAATAGATATAAATCAATAATGTATCAGTTAAATTAGATCTACTTGTGTTTTATTACCGATTTCCGTCAAAACGAAGGACTTACTGAATATATCTGTTGATGCTATCTGACTTCAACTGTTTGTAAATATTGTACTTATCTAACATAACATTTTATATGCTATTATTTGATTTGGTGGTGATTACTGAACCCTGCTGCTTTGGTCATATATAGCCAGTTAGGTGTAAGTTTTTGTAGAAGCTCTTATAACTACCGAGCTATCAAGCCACCGGGCTTGACTTGTTCCTATGATCGACTGAGTTAGCAATAGCAGACACGGTTGGTTGTTGAATGGGTGACCGATCCTCCTTCAGCGTGCGCTCACAGCTGAGCATCGAGATGTTATTCTCTCAATCAGGTGTTTTTCGAACTAGCTGCCATTTTTCGCGGTATGCGGCACAGTGTATGGCATCGCTCAGCCTTATGTCCAGTTATTCAGACAACTGATCCGTTCATCTTTTCGAGATATAGCCTCTGGGTCTCTAGTCGGTAGTGACACTAAAAGCGGTTTCAGTTGTTCTCATTAAATAACAGACATTAAATATTCCAATATTTGGGTTTGCTACTAACTTCACAAATTCATACGAAGCGACGTGGTGAAGTGTGCTATAGGTCATATATGTTACGAGGAGAAACCTGTATCTTTCACTGGGATATTAAAGGATTCAAAGCAAGATAAGCTGCTGAGTGGAAGCAATTGATTACATCAACATTTACTGTTGCAGATAAAATGACGTCACGTCGTGTTGTTTTCTTTAAATAGCGTACGAACTAACTTACAATGTACCACTAATTCCATTCTAACACCTACAGTCTTTACACGTAGATACTAATGTAATAATATAGGCTTATGGTTTGTTTTAACCATTCATGAGGTTTCAGTAACTTGAAGGTTTTAGCTTCCATTTGACCGAAACTAATGGACTTGTGTAAGTATTCGTTTATATATTTATATATATGCCACTGTTGTACTAATGTTAGAAATAAGATGAGAATTACCGTGAAAGGTGAATTTAGATGTCAGTTGCTGATTTTGGATGCCTCTTTCAAACAATAAGGTGGTAGAGACCTAGATAGGGTACAAGGAATGTTGATACTAAAAGTGAAGTATAAAAATAAGTACGTATGTATGGGGTACTATCGTGTACTTACTTAAGGTCGCTGATATATGTACATAAAATTTGGGAATGTTTTTTTTTGACAGTTGAACGTGGTACCTATGGGCAATTATGAAATAAAATGGGGAAATTTAGTGTTTTCCATATATGGCAT
>DWPA01001973.1:0-16878 GCA_018251375.1 Calpodes ethlius
GTTTAAGAAGGCGAACAATTTTAAGTTTTTATTGTGGAATTATTATCTAATTCTACGTTTAAACAACTTAAATTTACTTTATAGAACACTTAAAGCAAACGCCTGATAACAGTTCGTGCATAGTAACAACAATTCACATGTGGAAGCACATTAATTCAACACGACGACCAATTTTTCTGTAGGTTTAATTTGGTCCTTTGCCAGTGTAATATGACTTAAACTTATATAAGTTATTTACTTATAATAAAGGCATTACCACATATTACCATTTCGAAACGGAAAACCATTAAATTAAGCAATGATTTAATTATTACAATAGATACTGTATATGTCATTTCATTTCATCATATATACCTTAGTGACCGTCACGCCATTGTTTTTAATGGAAAAGTTTAATTGTCCGAAGTCATCCCTTTTCATAATTTAAACATAAATGTAAAACCGATAATATATAAGCGGTTTGGAAAAATATAATTATAATACTGCCCTAAGAAGTACGATCAAAGCTAGGCTACAATCCGTTCACTGTCGGATAGCGCGGGTGACAATTGTGGGTAGTTTGTTATTTTTAGGGTTGCTCCAATCTTATAAGAAATATAAATAAAAAATTATAAATGGGTATTTATGATGTCAAATATACTATACACATTAAGGAAATAAACTATTCATAATTAATACAAAATTAGCAAAATATAATCCGTACCTACATTATCATCATCGAACATTGAATCGACAATAGTTTATCCTATAATCAATCAATCAATTTGGTCGATTGTTAATACAATAAAAATACAGTGTCACATAAAGCGAAAATACTTGCGTTCTTCTATTAATTAATTAGTTATACACCATACTCCAGAATCAGGTACAGTGCCATCATTCAAATTATTTCCAAAGTCGATAATAAAGACATTTACATAAGTACTTTCCTAATAAACACCAACACAAACAATGTACCAACGAAAAAAATTGGTTGTCTGTTGTCTGTCGTGGTCCTTACTCTAACTATAACGGTATCACAATATTAATACAAATCTGCAACTTTGTAATGTACAATATTTTGATAAACAGCAATATTAACAATGAACGAACTGGTATATTTATATTAGTATCAACACTTTAATTAGGCAAAATGTTCAAAAATTTATAATTCAACGTTAAACATTTATTTTAACCCCCATCGATTACCTAGGCATTATAACTAACTAAATCATTAATACGTAATGCAATAACTTGATGTCGTGGTCCGATTGCAGAATTATTTATTAATTTATACTCAGATTATTTCATGGAATTCATACCTCTGTCACGAAATGGTTGTCTTTTTGACAAAACTGTTAGAAGATGTGATTCGATTATTTTATGTTACAATAAATGTTAATATAAAAATTAAAATCTTTATTATCACAATCCATGACTGTCCCACGGCTGGGCTTGGGTCATCTGCCACAGTGATAATAAATGATAAATATGATACATAAGTCGAATACCAGTTTATGCAACTGCTGTAGACCACGACATAAGAAGGGCACTATGAACATCTCGTGTCATTTACAACTCTTTTTATATTCATTGTCGAGTTCATTTACAAGAACTATTATGTGTGTATGCATTAGAAAAACGTTTTATTGATACAAAAGATTAGGTAAAAGTGTTTCAACATATACTAATTACTCATCAATGTAACACCGCGTGCGCTAAGCATTAAGTATGCAAGCAAAACTAAAACTCTTTTGTTTATCTATCGAAAAAATATATTTCATTATAGCTAATAAATTTATCAAGTCTAGTTTCAAATGGATTTCCTTTTAATATATTTAAGGTAATATAACTTCATAAGGGCTATTTGTCGATGTGCAATTATGTTTTCGATTTCCTTTAATTATATAATACTATACTTGATTTATCTTAGATGTAACATGGTGGTACATTAATGTTGACAAATTTTAAAGTTGTACATAACATTTTCAATATCAGAAAAATATCTAAAATAGGTAGATACCTACTACATACTTCAAGTGTACAATTGTGAAAGACTCTAAAAATATTCAAAGTTACGAAATGGAAAAAATAATATCAAAATTAAGCAAAGCAATACCAAATCTACTTTATTGTTTGTACTAATATTGATGTATGTTGGCACACGACTACTAAGGTTATAGAACTAAATGATATTACCTAGGCAATACATTTCATGGTCTATCCACTGGATATCATATTGTGACTTATTTTTTAACACTAACGACACATTCACAATTTTCATAATACAATTCCTTCGCTGCTAAATCATCTATTAATACAAGCTATATTTCACTAACGATAATTTAAAATCATGCAATGTAAATTGCATTTTTTTATTTAACACACTTTTTATCATTGAGTAAGAGGCGAGTAGATATACAAATCGAACTCGCAAAAAGTTCCTACTAGGCTAAAAAATTATAGCTTTTATCATATGTTCTACTTTCTGAAAAGTATGTAATAGTGAACCCACATAAAAATATAGATAAAGAAATATTAGTAAGTATTTATTAGTAAGTAGAATTAGGTATATAGAATTACAGACAAAAGCTGGATACAAGATATTTCTATATGTAAGTTTATAAGTAGGTAAATCGTTATAAAGTAAGGTATAATATAAGTCAAATATGTTTCAAACGTAAAGGATTCAAACTTTGGATATGTAAGTTTATAGTGATATAATTTTAACCGTTGAAATATTATTTTTATCGTCGTTCTTTAAAGTACAATTGTATTTCAAGATACAATACTTATATAATTTCACCAAACCGGTATTAATCTCAAAAAAAAACCGATCAAAGTTGTATGTATTCGATGACATATTTACAATTTCAAGCAATTTACGGTCAAAATTGATTATTTATTACTAATAGACCTATCAACATCACTGTTGCTGTTAGCGGTTTCAATTACTTTTTAAATAGACCGACAGTTCTCCAGGTCAAGCGAGATTTGTATCGAATAAGATTGGTAATATTCAATTACCGAACATAACAAATCGATTTGTTGCCTTTCAATACAATAATAACGACTTAATATCAAGCGAACTCGAAATAGGTATTTATGAATAAGTTCTAAATGATAATACCTGATAGAGATAAAATTGTTTCGCAAAAATACATCTAACACCTAACACATATGTAAGAACGAAAATTAAAAATAGCGTTGGCAGTGACAATCAATTTCGATTCCATTAACTCAAGAGTGCCATAATCACGCTTATGATATTGTGAATCCTCAAATATATTTCAAAATGTAACGGTTGCAAACTATATGCAACTCAGTTATACAAAACTCACGGGTGATTTAAAACTAATGCCCTCATTTAATTGTTTTTTAGTTAGTAATAGTTATGTAAACTGACTTCATCAAAGTCATTTAGTCGTACGTTTCCGACTCTTGTTGGACAAGTTTGAAGCGACGTGGGCTCTTCACAGCTATCGAACCATGTCCATCCAATGACAAGCGACCCTTCATTTGAAGATATCTAAAAAAATTTGAAAATTTGGATGATATTAGATATGCATGGCAACAAATATCTGAAGTATACACGTATAACATAAAAATATACATTTTAGTACCTTTATGTACACACATTGTTTTGAAAACTATTATTCCTCCAAACAAAAGGTAGCAAACAATCAATGATACGTAGTTGGTAGACTGAGATTCCACCAGGGGTATGCAGCAAGGCAGAATGCGAGGAAAAATTGTACCAATAGAAATACACTTCTAAGCTACTTCACGCTCGGCTACGCAATTGACGCAATCCTATAGGTCGTATTTCCTCAAACGCCGCTTCACTTCTTCGCATATTCCCGAAGGAGTATCAGCATAAGGCTTGGCATCAAGTGTGTGGGATATCGGCGACCTAACGCAATACCCTGTGATTGGGATACAATATACCTAATTATGTTGTAGTTAATAAAAAAATGTTTCAGAAAACCATTGCGAAAGTCCTAGAATGATTGAAAAAAAAACAGAAAAATTGGAATCTAAAGCATATTTTACCTACGTTCTTTTTATTTTCTAGAATATTTTCGAAATGTACCTGAATCTAGAGTTTGCGGGGTATGTGGAGTCGGTAATTAAGTCTCAATAATAACAATATTTTTTGTTCAATTTGATAACTTAGTAACGCAAATCATAAATCTTCAATTTTGGGATACATAACCCAGTACGCAGCTTAGGGATAAGGCCACCTTTGTAATCTTGTTTACTTCTGGTGTTCAATAAAGAATATCCTGGTTAATATTATTACCCCTATATAGTAACACTGAATACGTCAAATATATATAAGATTTTACGGTGAAATAAATAATAGGTTTTAGCTCTAAAATTTTACCTCTTGATATAGCGACATACTAATTTCGTCGGCCGCTCTTGCCACTCGTTTAATACTTCCTTGGGAGCAAGCACCTGCAAAACGTGGAAAATAATATTTTAACTTTTAATATTAAATAATTACTTAGAAAAGAAATACAATAAATTGTTTTCAATTCGACATCTTTGCATTTGATGTTTTAAGGGAGCCAAATAAGGAGCCAATAAGTGAGGAAGTTAAATATATTTATATGTATATTATGTATTTTTGGTTAACACCTGGAGGCTTACAGACGTAGACATTTTCTTAAGAATTTGGCTTATATGTCAAACTTTTATGATAATTGTTGCTAGAATCTGTACCATTCAGTTCCATCGAGGTAAAAATCTCTTTCCGATAACATATTCTAGCTATTATTCATGTAGGTATCATTCATCTCTGCTGAAACAGGAGTACTAGAGAACATATATAATCATTTGGTGATACCTGGTCTCCCTTTAGCCTGTCCAGAAATGTGACGCAAACGACAGCAGCCTTGATGCCCGCGTGATGCGTGAGCGCTGCAAAAGCCAGAGACTCCATCTCGAGGTTCACCACGCCGCCCTTGTGTATACTTTCCAAATATTCCATCTTGTCCGCCTCAGTAAAGTCGCAAAACGCTCCGTCTAATCGACCTTGTCCTATAACAACATCCAATTGTCCGAATGTGAAATTGTCAGATATATGTACCTACATAGTATAGTTTGTTGAAACCCACGTCCAATGAATAAATTCATGTCATCAACCTCAAACGAGTCGAACGGAAATTATTGCACGTGCAGTGTTCGTCATATCGAAAGTAATCGAACATAAGTCGCTATATTTGTACTTTCATCGTATAGTATATAATTGAACGTATGTTTGTGATTCTTATGAAGTTTGAAACTTATTATTTAAAATTGGTGTCAATTTTAAGGCTTTATTTATGGGATGAGTGGCAAGTGGGTAAAGGTAAATAATTCAAAACAACGCCGTGGGATATTTTATATTAATTGTCTAGGCTAGTATTCGTATTTGGCATTATATCATTTTTCATAAGCGTGATCATGAATTTTTGCAATTTAACATATTAGCGACCCACTATAGGGCATTAAATCAAACTATACTTAATGTTAATTAAGTTTTAAATGGTCAATTAAAGGTGTCAAAAAGTTTTTATGGCGCTCAAAGTATATCCCGTATCTCTTGATAACTATTATCCCATTAACTGCGAACGGGTAACAAACCGTTTCACGTGCCTCGCTGAAGCACGGAAACGGTTATAAAGTTCCACACATAATCCCACGAGTTTCATCTATTCAACTGTTACATGCTGCCTGCGGCTTCGCCCATGTGTAAAAAAAGAACAGCAATAAAAAGGTTGTCGATCTCTTTCTATCATTGATTGCCAGGCAACACTTTGTTGTTGCTGAAATATATATCGAGAAGGATATTCCCACAGAAATGAGATGTATTTTCGCAGTGAAAAGTCGCCTACGGCAATCTTCATCCTCCATATTACCTACACACCAAAAATCATACCATAACGACGCTCAGTTGCGCCGTGAAAGGACAAATAGTCGCCGCTTGGAGGCGCTAGTGAAGGAATTAGTCACGATGCTAAATGCAAAAACAGGGATTTGTTATTCGACATTCGGCCTCAATGGTCGGATGCAGACTTGAAACAGAAAAAGTTATCTCCCTAAAGACATATATATTAGTAATGAGATAGTTTGTGAAGGTGTTATTAAAAAAGGTTGTGTAACATCGTATTTTATTGGATTGAACTTAAAATATGAAAAAACAATAATGCATTACAATTTTTAAGTCAATTTCAATTAACTAACACAGTTTTCTAACAAAGTACTTAATAAAAACATCGTTATATAATATACGTACATTTAATAACGATTTTAAATTTTGTAGTTATAAAAGGTACTCTTAGCTTTAAGGCAGTATAAAAATATCTAGAATATTAATGTACATTAAAGTTAAACTATATAGTTCGTGACATATGTCGTCTGTTCTATATCTCTATAATGTAACTTCACTAATAGCTTATACAACGTCCCTTTGGATATTCTAACAGTGATAATGATTGATAATATTGTACTCAACTCACGTCATTAATTATTCAAAATTTTGGTAACAAACATGACTTTACGTAAATTATATTAATTATAATATAAAACAACATTTAAATGTGTACTTTTAAATAATATGAATGTAATATCAATTCGTCGACTTTTTTCATATCATTTTGTTTCATTAGAAGGTAAATTACTTGACATGTCAGAAGTATGCTTAAAAAAAATAATGTTTTATCACTGAAGGTCTTATTTTATACTTAGCAAATCTTAGTTAGTCATTCATTATGTTTTCGATGGTGAAATTAGACATTCCGGAATGTGTTCTCTAACGATCCTAGCAGCTTCCGCCTGTCCTATATTCTCCAGAGCCGCCGCTAGCGATGCAGGGGTCACGTTTTCGTCACAACGCTGAAACAAAACAAGTATTCGTTTTTGCATTTCATTCGAATCACAAACACAACTTCCGCTTTTAACCGATAGATGGCGCTTATAAGTACATTCGAAACTGTTGTTTGTAATGAAGAAACTTAAAAAAAAAACTTTTATACGCAGTAAGTTACATTACTAGCGAGAGACAAGGGTAATGCATATTCATTTAAAAAAAGAGGTGAAAACGAAATTTGCATTAATGTAATCCAATTGGTATCAAAAATTTGTTTACACAAGTAACTATTTATTTATGTAACAGATACAGGTAGTATTAGTAATACATACTATTTTCTTGTATGAGGGAGGGTAATAGTATAGATAACTTAAATTATATACCAATATACTGTTAGACGGAATACCGGATCAACCGGTAAACGCTACAACACTACGGAGATGTTCCCATCCCTAGTGCGAGTTTTGACACTTACTCTTTAAGCGCGCTTCTGAGATTGTAACGGTTGCTCTCAAAATAAAGTGTGAAAAGAAGTTATATATATATTTATTGTTTTTATTAATACATATTGACCGCGAATTAATATTAGCACATAATTAGACTAATACACGCCTAAAAAGTGGATTTCAGCAAAATAACGCCGAATGTTATTAACGAGTCATTCGTGACTTGCAAAAAGAAAGTTTGTTCTATCATACCTGGATGTGGTCAAAGAGAGCGCGCGAGGGGCTAACCGCAGAGGCGAAGCAGGGGAGCAACGAGCTCTTGTCCAGTCGCGTGGTGAGAGCACGCCACGCCCCCGACAGGTCCAGCATGCTGGTCACCTGGTCTAAGTAGCGCTGTGACTCCCATGAGCCGGTTGACTGGACGTGGGCTGGGTACTCCTATAACCAATATATTTTTTTAGTTTTGTCAAATGTTGAATAATACTTAAATTTTTGACAAGAATAATGTATCCATTGGTTATGTCGTATCATCGACTTAGTCAGCTACAGTTTTACGAACACAATTATACGGAGCTTGGTGTACAAATCGAACGAGGAATTGTGATAAATAGTTTCACTTACCTTTAATATTTAATGGGACGTAATTTTAACACCAAACTCTGTAAATATTACTGCAGTGTACTAAATCGATGCTACGACGTGATCAATCGATACATTATTCTTGTCAAAAGCTATAAAATTAGTAACAATATACTTACACCTTCATCGGCTGATTCATATTCATCTTCAGGTTCCGATTTGATTTCCAGATCGTGTTCGCGTAAACTCTTGTAACAAACGTATTGCTGCATTACCTCCCACATCTCCGGCTTGTTGTTACATAGTTTCCACGCCGGCTTATTGAATTCCTCGTGTTTCAATGGATCTGCCTGGAATAACAATCATCCTATAAATATTTGATAAACTTATTTAATTACACATTATGTGCTTTTGTTTTTATTATTGACTGATTTGTGACTTGTTAATGCCAATATGCTCTTTTCTGTTAAGGATAAATTTATCTCAAACTACAAGATTTTACTATAAAATAATATAAAGAGTTTACAGTAATGTCAGCATGCTAAAAATGGCAGTAATCTCAGGATCTACTTCTGAATAAAATCAGTTTTAATTTTTTTTAATTTAGATATTTCTTTTTAAGAAAATGGATTGTACATGAATTCTTGATAAAATTCAATCATGGGTTACATTGTTTAGTCTGTGATATAATTTGTTAATGTAAAGATTATGTTTTTCGACGTTAAACCGCGTTACTAGTGGCTCCACAACTTAAGAAAATTTTAGAAATGTCTCCTTGCAGATACAACGATATTCCACAAGCAATGTGTCCGGTATGTCCGGTATGTGTCCGGTAAATCCACCGACAATGGCACTCGAATATCAATTGTGTTTCATTTCCATTTAATCTTATTTGACACAAATTGGCTTAGCTACGTCATGCTCTGATGGAATTGACCCTAAGTTTCTTTATTGTATTAAAAATGTATGCTGTATCATACTTGCCTTATTGTCAAGTAGCAACTTCAGTATCTCCAACGAATTCTCCTTCTGGTCTCCGCTGCAGACGATCTGCAGCGCAGTGTTGCCTTGTCCATCGACAACGTCCACTTCACTCTGCAACACGGGATACAATCATTTATGAGATATAATACAATTGTTTCGATTGTATGTTATATTGTGCCTGTGTGCCAACTTTCATTTACATCTGTTCAATAATTAGCACTGACATAATCACACATATATTAACGTCCAAGTTATCCTCGGGAGGCGAATAAACGGGATAAAATATTTACTATGTTCTACTCCGTTGTCTGTTTTTGTACCAAGTTTCATCTTAATTCATATAACGGTTAACATGTGAATAACAAACTTCCAAATCTCTTCAAGTTCGTTATAATAATTGTAGGATCTATATAATACAAAGGAGCTAATTAAAATTTACCATTTTCTTAACTTTTCACTTCACATTATAAGCAGTTAACAAAACAGTTTGTGTGCGTGTAGATTGTGTGCTGCCGCTCTCTCTTTTACTCGGACGGATCGACAGAAGTTGGAGCGGGAAAGAGATAGATGCATCACAACCGAACGCTTAGGATGATCGTGCCTCTCTATCACTTGCTCCGCGCTCTCTCTTCCACGCTAGGGCGGACCGTGACAATGACTCATGATTTTTCGTGCTTGCAGCTAGCGTGCATGGATTTATTAGACGTTATCATGTCAAATAAAAAACAAACTCACCGTGGGCATTTTGTGAAGCAACTCGCGCACGGCGGGCAGCGCGTCGTCGTACGCGGCGAGGTGGAGCGCGGTGCGCGCGGCCGCGTCCCGCACGCCGCGGTTGGCGCCGCGCGCCACCAGTTCGCGCACGCTGTCGCCCGACCAGTGCACCGCCGCCAGGTGGAGCGCCGTCTGCTTCTCTGTCGGACCAACATACATATACGTTTAGGAATACCAATTAGGGATAATGTAAAAAAATACCGCCTTTAAGAGTAAACGTTATCATAGTAATTGTGATATTAAAACTTTTCAGGAAAAAAGAAAAACCAGTGTTTGTAAATAATTCTGTATAAAAAGCGTTTCTGAAAAACATAAAAATGAAAAAGAACTTAAAGAAGTTAATTGCAGCCTTCTAAATAATCTAAAATTGATTTACTATCTCCTTAGACGCAATTGTAATTGAAAAAGTTCAAAAATACTATAAAATATTTATGTCTACTCTTGAAGTCTACTGAGACTGTTTTAGCTCACCGTTGTTGTATGCATTGATGTCGTACACAACGTTGTTGTCCCTGATAGCGTCCAGTAGCGGGACCAGGCAGCTTTGATACTTGACGGCGTAGTGTATGGCGTTGTTGCCCTCGTAGTCCTCGGCCATCGGGTCGCAACCTACGATATAATATAAACATTAACACAACTTCATCACACAAGCCGTTAAGAACCGAATAACAAATAAATAAAAGTGTAGTAGGGGTATACGTGCGGAGTGAAATTTTACGACATATTTTTAACGAAATAAGAACAGCTATAAAGAGGTCGATTCCGTTCCATCATTTGTTGCTAGGCAACGATTTGTTTTTAGACATTTTCTTTTACATGACTGAAATATACATTGAAATGCATCTTCCCACAGAAATAAGATGTTTTTTCGCGATAAAAAGATGTCCATCCAAACATGTCCACACCAAAAATCATACCATACCTTCAATCCTTCAATGACGTGAAACATGGACAAACAAACAAACACACTTTCATATTTGTAATATTAGTATGAATTTCGTAGTAAGTTAGTGTTTACTTTACTGAATTGTTCTTGTGGTAGACTCTTGCACTAACGTTTGAAATGTTAAAAATCGTGTTAAACTAATTTAATTTAATATACAGTTATCTTCACTGAAACGATATAAAAAGCTTCACTTCAAAAATTTCCCTGGGAGTTTCTTGCAGCAGCTCCTTCTCAGATTCTAGCCTAGGCCGCGGTTTTTAAAAACAATTAGTCAAATTAGGTCAAATGACAATTGGCAAATGCCAATTGTTTGTAAAAATTGATTTCCGAATGATTTTACATCAGCCTATTTCACAAAGGCTAAACACTCAATTTCTAGATATACGTATATTTACTTTCAAAACTGTATTTATCTTGCGATGTTTGTTAGTGTGCGCGCAAGAGCTAGTCATCGCCTGAGGTATGTGAGCGGCAGGAAGGGGGAGGTAAATGAAAGTCAAGCGAAATCAAACTGCCGTTTTTTATCGTAAATTATAAAATTTAATAAATACTTTAAAGTATGAATATTTATATTTGATTAACTCGGAAGTAGAGAAATATTACATTATAAATACCCCCATTACATTGATTAAGATATCCTCTAACACGTTTTCCTGACATTTATTTTACCTTATTTTTAATCATGAGCGTCTTGTCATTTGTGCCCTCCCCCGTCCCACCAACCGCATACCTCAGGCGGTGACTAGCACTTCTGCGCGCACTATAGTTTAATAATATGTTTGCTTGAGGCCATTTTTAAATTTTTTTTTAGAGTTAGAACTTCTTATCGTATGAAGTTGAAATTTGACACACCGCTCTAGTTCCCACGACATTGCATCTTAATGACAAGTAACCTGATACTTCACTCATAACTCCAGACGTGGGAACTTCACAATAACGCACAGTAACAATTTTTTACAGTACAAAAATGTATTTTGAATACTATTAATTAATTTAATTTATGTATTAAAGTAATAATATAATAATCGACTTACCTTTGGAAATGAGATACGCGACTAGTTTAGGGGAGTCATTCTTGACGGCGAGATGTAAGATAGTTCTCAAGCGATTGTTTCTTAAGTTGAGAAGGTGAGTCATCCTCATAATGTGTATGAGCTTCACTATGTACTCCAAACTGGACTGGTTGCTGCACAGTGTCATGTGCAGGAACCTGTATGGAACGTATAAATACATTACACTACATAAAAAATAAACCTACAACACTTAAAAAAAGACTGTAATAGTCACGTGATGAGGAAATCATAATTTGTATTTTTAACGTGCTATTAAAAAAAAACAGTGACCTGTGTCTGGGATAGTCATTTAAAATAACGCAGTCATTGTATGCGAACATTTTTTAAAATTAAGTTTTCCCTGAGTCATACACCAGGACACCTGATGTCCTACGGAACCGAAGCACTCATTAGTTACTACCTTTTCGAATTGACTGTTGGTTGGCCATATCTTGACAGCTTCACGTGGACAGAGAGGGCGAGCCTGGAGAGACTCAGCCAAGAAGACAATTTTTGCGAAGAGGGAGGACTAGCTCAGCTTCTTCGAGAAATATGGGTTGCGAACATTATAAAGGCACCCCCTGTGAGGTTTCGGACCTCGTTTTAGGACGTCGCATCCAACAATGATAATAAGACGGCCGCTCTCGCGGGAATGTATTGTGACGGCCGTGTGAAATACAAGACAGATACTTGGGATTCAAGGATTCAATCCCATCACCATCCCATCTTTTAAGATGTGCGAGCGTCAGGACAGCTGCAGAACGATTGGTTCATATTCCCTAATTATATTAGTTAGGAACTGGTGGAAACCGGTTCATTAAAGCTAATCTCCTTTATTTGACGGAATGCGAATTAAAGATTGAATCTGGTTCAATCTACAGATAATATAATAATAATTACACTTACCTGATACAACGCAAATAGTAACCCATGTTACTCAGTTTACTTTCGTCGAAATGATCAATTATTTTTTAATTGGATTCGTGACCGCTAGGTCAAAAATTTAGGCGCTCGAAGGACTCGCTAAGGCCTAGTTCCGCTTTTGTTTTATAAGTTGCACTGTTCAATGGATGGATTGAATAAAATACTTGAACGGAGATGAGTACACATACGGTACAGTAACATCGTACAAAAGTAACTTACGTATCGCCATTAGAGAGTCGCATCTCGAACAGCCTTTCCAGTTTTTCCCTCACAGTTTGTTTCTTGATGCCCGTTTTGTTTCTTATTATTTCGCAGAGCTCCTTCACTAGCTGTTTCATATACAAACAAGTATTGTGAATGAACAGTGGGGAAGAGCAACCATTATACCGAATGTGATATCATTAATATTTATTATTAATATGATAGTATCGAAGGAAACAGTTCATAGTATCAGGCGTTACTTTGCGGAAATCCATTGTTATTAAATTATTACTAATCTACTTTGCAACAATCCGCGACTAAAACGTATATTGGTATATATACCCTCATACATTTTAATCGCGGATTATTGCAAAGTAGACTAATAATAACATAGTATCAAAGGAGTCTCCGGTAACAAAATTTAACAAGTGGAAAGTTGTGGAAGGTACTCATTATAGTTGTGCAAGAATAAAAATGGATTTCAAAGAAATGAAATAAAAAAAAAAAAAGTTATATTAATGAAACATAACCAAACCAAAACTAAACTAAATACCGAACATTTACGTAAGTTAACATTGTAAATATTATCTACCACTTGTATACCAACATTGTCGACAATTTAGTCTAAACAAAAATCTAAATAATAATAAAATATTAATGACATCACAGTTGCTATAAAATATGCTCTTCAGCATTGTTCGAATCCAATAACAAGGATGTATATTCCCGCTGCGAGGTTAACAAAGTACGTTACATATAGTAATAGATTTAATACAGTAGTAATGTATGTTACTGTGAATGTTCGGAATGCAATGAATATTAGTACATTTACACTTATTTTTACATTTTTAGATTAAGCAATCGTACTATAAGTGTATATAGACTTACTATGTATATAAAATTGTTCAGTACTATCAAGGAAAATAAATGCAAAAAAAATTTTTTCCTCGATATCAAACTGCTTCTTTTAGCCTATTTAATACATGTCTTAAAAGGTTACGGAGTCAGCAGGCATGACAAAATTGTCCTATAAATGTAGTAGTACATTAACGCCTCATATAATATTAAACACATTATAATGTTGTGCACAAACTTCTGAATTACAATGTATTGCGTATTTACACGAATATTTTCTTTTTTTTAAGCTGCAAACTATACTATTAACATCACATATACAATTGAAAGTAACAATTTGGAACTTGCACCGTTGCAATTGACATTCACCGGTGAATAGTAACATGAGCAAATATCGGACATCCACAGTATCATAACAATATAAAGAATGTAACATTACCTTTCTGACTTCAGCTCCGTGCTCCAGGGTGTAGAAAGCTTTGTACTTATTGTTTTTATTTAATTTTCCATCTTCATCTGAGACGGCCGAGGGCTCAGCATTTTGTACCGCGGACGATTTATTATCCTGTTACCAAATTTCGTTAACAAGTCACATACATAAGCGTAGATCATTCAATGTTTGTTTTATCTTTTCAAAATAATTCATATTTATACTGACCTTCGCACGGCCAGAGTCCGAAGCAAACATAGACATCTTATTGAGCTGAAAGAAATTTGCTCAATTAGTATAAGTGATAATATTTAAAAATAAAAATTGTATGTTTTATTTAATTCGTTTTTTCGACTTACCGGGAAACTGTCGTATGATTTTAGGAAGACTGAAAAATAAAATAAAAATGGTAAATATATGTTGTAAACAAAAATTTTAAGTAAGCATATTATAGTACGTATAAACTTTAATAAATCATTGAATGTCACACTATTAGCGACGGTTGAAAAATGTCGGTATTGCCATGTATTTTTAGGATACTATAAAGTAGACACTAGCAGCTCACCTCGGCTTTCTAAGGGTGCAATTAATTAAAAAAAACCCCAAGAAAATATAGACCATGTCAGTAAGTGATGAGGTAATAATCTACTGGTGAAAGAATTTTAAAATCGAATTAACAATTTCAAATATTATCTCATATATATAGACTCACAGACATTACCTCTTAAAATATTAGTAAAGATCACATCATTCTTCATTAAATAAATAAAGTTAAGAGTTATAATACTCAATACTGAAAAATTTGATAACATTAATATATTACTGTGGCGTAATATTCGGCAGTGCGCATGCGCAGTAAAAGATACCGCGCGCCGCCGTCCTACAGGAGCGCGGGAGTTGCGTTGTCCCCTCTCTGGCTGTGGGATTTGAGTTTCCACCGCGCGCATACCTAATTATGACATTAGTAACTAACCGCAAACGCATAACGGACTTACTCGAGTAACTTTACTACTTTTAAAACTTTCGTTATTTAACTGATATTCTCCTCATTACTTAAATAATAGTATACAACTTTAATACATTACCATGTGTGTAATCGTCGAACTGTTCTCTCTCCTCGGGTGGAATGCTGCCATTTAATATGGATTCCATTTCTGTTGAATCCAATTGCAATATCGGAGGTCCAATGGAGCTAAACGACATTAAAAGAAAGAATTTGATTCCATTTTTGAATTAAAACATACGTCCATTCTTCATACACTCACATCTATCTGCACCCACACATATAAATAATATGTAAATTAGTGGTTTATTTATTATTAACAGGCCGTCATCTTTGCTTGTGATATTACCCTAATTTTTATATAAAATTGTATCACCTTAAAATGGATTATTTTAGAATCTATAATACGTTTTATTGATTCAATTAAGATTATTAAATTCAAAGTTTCCAATAAATCGGCCTAAATTCACCAGTCGGTATGAGATATGAGTGTGTTGGGCATATGCCGAATGTTATTTAGCTTACAGTGTGTTGAATTATTGTACATTATATAAAGCTAATACTACGTCCACTATCAGTTCTATTTATGGACTATATATTACATATTCATATTCCATTAATGTTATTTACTTGTTCTGTACTGGCTGTTCTGGGTTGATTTGCATTTGTGAGATCGGCTGTGGGTTCACGGCTGGGAAGAAGGTGACTGCGCCGCTCACGTCGTGCAGCAACGCGCTCCCCATCGGATCCATTGTGGCCGACACCTGAGGTACCCTTGGTATCTGAAATATTACCATAATTTCCTCAGGAAAAACGTACAAGCTATCTCGACTTATCATTTTACGTTCATTGATGTCATATAATTTTTATATATTAATAGCTTTCGCCCGCGGCTTCGCCCTCGTGATCCCAGGCTATCAGATATGACTACATCAATGACATTTATGTCATGCAAGAAAAGTTATTCTTTTATGTGTGGACAAAATACACGGTAACCAAAAAGTTCATAAATAAATTGCTGAAGAAAACGCATTGACCATACAAATATTCATCCCTTATTGTACCCTTTTAAACCTTTCTTTTTACAACAGAATGTATGCTATGTCCGTCTCCTGGTTCTAAGCTACCTCGCCAATTATCAGCTAAATCGGTTCAGCCGTTCTTGAATTATAAATAGTGTAACTAACACCACTTTTTTTTTAGTGACTTAGTGACGTGTTATTTGTGTTGTCCATGCCACGCAGGGAATCCTACTGCGGGGGTATGAGTGTGTTAGCGTTTATATATCTTTTAGAAAACTTACATTATTAGTATACTTGATCTCTAACATTTCTTCGGGTTTAACTCCTCCCATGTCCATGTTTTTGTTTGTGACCTGTAACATAAAGACAATTTTGACATCTTTTTCATGATCTCAAACAGGTACATATTTTCAACGATATTGTGTACAGCGCAGAGTGAACCAAATCATTTACTCTTATGCCTGGTCTGTTAACTCCGGTAGTTGTATGTGTGTAGCCGTCGTACTAGACGTCACCCGCAGTACAAAAAAAGAACAGCAATAAAAAGGTTGTCGATTACTTTCTATCATTGGTTGCTAGGCAACGGTTTGTTGTTAATCGCTTTATTTTATTTGGCCGAATTATACATCGTAATTCATGTTTTTTCACAATGAAATATAGTCTATGGTACTCTTCTTCCTCCTGACTATCTCCACACCAAATATAATATCATGACGTCGTTTCGTAGTACCGTGAACGAACGACAAACAAACACACCTTCGCATTTATAATATTAGTATAGCTTTTCAATTAAAATACTGTATTACACTGTTTTTTGTTTTGTACTG
>DWPA01001974.1:0-16878 GCA_018251375.1 Calpodes ethlius
CCCTCCCGCCCCTTCCCGCCCCGTCCCGCCCCGTCCCGCCCCGTCCCGCCGCGACTGTACGCTAGTAGTGCGTGTGCGAGCGCTACCTATTGTCTACACAGATCGAGGCCGCGATCGACGCTCCAAACAAATTAATTAACTGTCCCTCTCGTAACGTTGCCCGTGTTTCTATTTATTTAAATAATCATAAAACTGAACATAACTCAAATGTGATCAGTCTACTTTGCACAAACAATACTGCATCGCCACAGGCTATGCGACGTACGAAATGCCTTTTCTGCACGGTTCATGCGAGTCCGCGACTACAAAAATAAATAATAAATTTCATGATAATCGAGAACAGCGCAACATTTTCCTGCTAGTGTTAGCGGGTAGGAGAAAGTCAACACCTGCACAAATAATGCAACTTTAAATACTATCAACACTACGATGCAAAATAAATTCGGTAAGTAAAATTAATCAAAATGTTAATAATGAATTTTAGATAATACGAAACACTCAAATATATAATAGACTATCAAGTGCTACAATGTTGCGACAGACGGAGCTAACGATATTATAGTCTATTATACATGACATTGATGTTAAGAGGAAACAACAGCCGGTGGAAAACGTTACTGATCCGAGAGATGCCGAACTTGCACGAGAGGCTGCGACGGGCCCTACGTCGATCGATGTATGGCGTGGTCGATAGTTAATTCATTTGTTTAGTGGAAGCTAGCTGTCGGGTGAGTACTGTAGCTGTGCCCTGCGGTGCCTCCTAACTACATCCGAGTGCCGATGAGATAGCAACATGAACATGCTTTGTTTATCGTTTATTTACATTGTCATTGAATCAATTGAGAAAAATATTTTGCAAAATCTTTTTGAATGTTTAGATGGACATGAAATGATTTCAGATGAATATGATAAAATACCATTACTTTTATTTAATATGTATATTTATTTAATCCAATAAATTACTGGTTTTTAAAATTACTTTGAATAAAATTTACACGATCGAATGTTCATAATATTCAGTAATGTTCTTTTGGTTTTATATTGAACAACTTTTTTTCATTAGCACTGGCAAACATGAGTTTTTAAATCTATAATTGTAGACATTTTTATACTATCGCTTTATTTGCAATATGATTATATATATTGTTTTTATCTACTTATTTATAATGAATATTTTAACATTGTATTGCATTGGAATCTAATTTCATGGAAGACAATCTCGGAACTATATTTCTCGTAACTTTCTAATTCAAAATAAAGATTCGAGACAAATGTGATAACTCTTATTTAGGATAATATACATAATTGCGTTCTTTATATACAGAATGTGACGAGATAAACGCGTCTCAGTGAGATACGTCTGGATCACACGAGGGTTTCAAGCGAGGGCAGTATGGTGCTAGCAAGCCAGTAAGCTGGTGTGGAACGTTAATTTAAAGCTCCGTCTACTCGAATCCATAATTTGGTGAACTTTTTTGACAAATTAAATATAACCCTTATTTAAAGAAAAAGCTTTGCGATTGAATTTCATTAAATCAATATCTAACGTGGTTTGTTGCTTTAGGTGTATTAAAAATAGCATTTAATCAAATAACCGCCAAACCGTTGTATAGCTATTATCTATCTAATAGATCAACCTGCTATCGATAACACAATGACAACTTATATCAATAACTGTAACTTTTAAATCTGTCTAGAGCAACTATAAATCTAGTTCGTGTAATTATGGATTCTAATTTGGAAGAACTCGCTAGCGCGACAGTCGCCTCGCTCGAAGTCCGATCGTGTGTTTCAGCCGTTAAGCGTCTCAGCGTCTCGCGGCGTTCGGTGACGTCAGCGTATCGGCAACGTTTCCCCCGTGCGTGCGCAATGTGTGCGGGTGCGTGCGTGCGGACTCACCTCTGGGCGCGTGCGTGCGTTTGTTGAACATCGAGTCGAAGGGCATCTCGCGCGAGCCCCAACCCTCGCGCCTGTTACACGAAGTACAATGTTACACACAATATAACAATAATTATATTTTACACAAACAGAAATATATTCTGATACAAACAAAAAATATAATTTATATTATGTATGTGAGACAGAGAATAAAGAAATTGATTTGACATTGGTCACAAATGCTTTCATATTCTACATCTAAGTCTATTACAAGTTTATTAAGTTCCCTTCAATTTGGTCTAGTAGCACAGTGTGGTATCAATTCACCTCAGTAGAATCAAACCAGGAGTTATGAAAAAAAATTAAATCACTGGCTGACTCAAGATTTAAATTGAGTTATACAAACTGAATTTCTGCAATATTAAGATTTAATGAGAATTATATTTTATTTTTCAAAACCATTACATCATAAATAAATTGCTACCTATTAGACCATTCTAACAGGTTTAAAGGAAAATTCCTTTTTTTTGATAAAATAATCTTGCTTGTTTCTTTCAGAGTCTATAATACGTTATGTGTACTGTTCGAAAAAAAAAGAAAATTAAATTTATCCATGTATTCCAAACTTACGTTTCTGATATGCTTCTTTTACTTTCCACATATCTGTGAGTGCTGCATGTAATGAAGATTAATTCTCTTAAAGTTACCATGAATTATGTTTATCAGTAAATTAAATCGTGTAAGCATGTTGAAGTGTAATGCAAAATGAGTAATACTTACAACAAATTTCTCCTCGGTAAGTGGGGACTGCATGCGGAAAATTATCATATATATTAGTTGGCGTACATGAAAAATGAAAACGTTCTTGATTAAAAAGCCAGAACTATCACAATAAACAGTGTAACAAAATAATATCGACGATAAAATCAGGTATTGCATTATTATAATATTAATTTAGACGGTATAAGAATTATTATTTATTTTATTTAAATTGCATTTAAAATGTGTGTCGAATTAGTCTGTAATTAACTAATTAGTATATGATCTGAAATAATTATTTTAAATATGATCACCATGTCACCAGTATTAGATCATGAAAACGGTGTAATTTTTTACATTTCCCCTTCGGAGATCGAAGCAAACAGTATTATATACTTGATGTGTCAATTGAATATAATTTTTTTCAAAGCATTAATACAGTACATATTTTATTAAAGTCCTTAAATTTTTTCACCGGGATTCTTTATATGTCAGAAGAAATTTATAAACATAAAGTTTACAAAAATGCTAAAACTTTTTTTCTATAGCTCTTCGCTTTCTAGCTTTACAATAAGATCTATTTGTTTACATTAAGATCTATTTTTAAAAAACTGTAAAAACATTACTATATAGCGAGATGTAACTCACGTCAAAATTTACGACAGCTCTGAAAAAGTTGCAATGAGTTACCCAGTACGTAATTTTTGCCCTAAAGTTGGAAGCTAGTTATAAGTAACGTGCTGCTCGCTCTCTCGTACCACACAAGCCACGCCCCTCAACGCAGCGGCACCTCATACCTGTTGAAGAAGGGCGACTGCAGATTGTTGAACAGCGAGTGCGTCGACTGCGGGAAACCGGGCCCCTCCTCGCCGTTCAGTCGTTGCGTAAGAGCGCGAACCTAGAAATTATATAACAAATGTCAATGCAACTGACATAATCAGTAAACGAAAAAAGTTGAAATTGAATGAATAAAAGAATTTGTTGTATTATATATTTCTGTAAAATTAGACTGACCCTGTGCAGCAGTGTTGAGAAGAGGTTCTCGGCAGTAAGCAGATGGAAGCCCTCGTCCTCTTCATCCTCCTCGCCGGAGCTGACGGACTCTGCGCGCGCCGCTCGGCTTGACCTGCAATTATTTATTATACACTATCGTAGTGTCCGAGTCACAAAAATGTGTCTATTTTTTTATTATAATTTAATACTCGATGACCAGTACTATGAGTTGACACTTTTATTGTTCTTCTCTATTCCTTAGGCAGCTATACATCAGAGGTATCTTTATTACATTACATGCAAAATATAATTGTGGTCTGGACTACACAAAAAAAAAAAAGAAACAATCACCTAGTAACCGACATTAGGTTGCACACGAAATTAAATACACTCTTAAAATGTAAAAGCTGAGTGTTTAAAACGGTTGGTCTACTAAAAAGATGAGCCCTAAGTAACTCATTACATTTATATTGTTAAGTAATTATATTATTGAGTGAATATTTTACCTCAGTCTGTGCATGTGAGCATCGTCTTCCTCTTCCGACTCTCCACCGCTGACGAGACTGCTGTAATTATTAAAAAGGCACCATATTTCATTACAGTATTCGATCATAAATATCATAAATCATAAAAGCGAGACAGACAAATATATTAAAACGGGTCAGAACCTGTTCTTTTTTTAGATGCACAAATTGATAATTAATTTTAAAATATGACTACAGCCATTTCTCGCACTTTGTAAAAAAGTTTTCATCATCAATAATGAAGATCTTTAATCATCATCAATAACGTCGTTCGATGAAGAAACGAAGATGGGGAAATTAATTTGTTATGATGTATGTGGTTCTTGACAACAGTAGAATACCTGATGCGTCTCGGCTTGCCGACCCGGTTGATCCTGGTGGAGTGCGCGGCCTCGGGCTCGAGACTGCGCTGGCGCGGCGTCACGTAGCCCTTGCCCTCCACCGCGATGGGGATGATGAACTCGCGAGCCGACTTCTTGATGGGGTCGCCGGGGCTCGAGCACGCCTCGCTGCTAGCGCTCAGCGGGCCCGATTCGGTAGATCCCAGGCGTCTGTATAATTAAAGGTATGGTAAGATTTAAAACAGCGTGGAAAAATATTTAAATGACGAGAACGCGTAGGAATTGATGTTGCAGTGCCCCACATATAGTGTATGTATATTAAATTTGTATTTATTGACGATTCACTAATATGAAGACAACGTAGGAAATATTGATACAACGAATATACCGTAGGGAGTTTCGTTCATGCTGCTAATTTGTTTGCCATGCGTGAGTAATAAACTACGATAATCTTATTATTGGGTAACATACCTAAGCGGCGTTCGCGGCGCAGGCGCTGGAGTGTGCGCGGACGCAAGTGTAGGTGTCTGCGGCGACACAAGAGCGGGCTTCTGAGGCACTTCGGCTGCCACCGCGTCCTCCGCCGACATCTGGATAGGGATAATTCGCTCCACCGATACACCCCTGGTGGCGCTAAAATTTTGCTATTTTTAATATTTGTGAAATATAATACAATGTAACAACGAAAATTTTATTGATTACATACTGCATATAAGTTATAGCTATATAGTAGCTATTCCACCTACGAATACGTCGCCAACAAACATATATCATTTTAATGAGCGAATTCGATAACTTACTTGAAATTATTGTCTACGATATTAGCGAAAATCTTTTGGCCTGATCGCACCAACAGATCGTGCGGAGTATCGCGATATACATCCACCAGCCTTTGATTGGTCACTGTTGGGCATGGGCTTCCCTTAATTTAAGTCACTCAGACCGGTCCTGAGCCCTGTCTTCTTCAGGTTGTCAGTCCAACTGATAGAGAGATGACCTCGAATATGACGTATTCCAGACATCAAGAAGACCAACGCTATACCTGTTGCGATGATCCTCCACGCGGTGCTGCGCCTCGGTGCGGTAGACGCGAGGTGCGGGCCCGGCGGGGGGCGCGGAGGGCGGCGCGGCGGGGGGCGTGCCCGGCGGCGACACCAGGCTCGTCACGCCCGCTGACGACGACCGTCCGTAAGGCACTGGCGGCTTGCCTGCAAAAGACACATATATTATTTCGATATTATAAAAAGGTAATGTTTATAAGATTTTAAAAATTCTTTAGTTATTATTATTTAAAGTTCATATTATTGAGGAGATCAATGACACAAATTGTATAAACAAGTTACAGGCAGTTTGTTAAAGTATACCGCTCGCGAGTCAAATTAAAACAAGTAGATTGTTCACCGAGGGAGAAAACTTATAAGGCGAGTGTATTTTGAATTCAGAGTTCAGAGAGAGCGAAGGATTGTAAGACGATTAAAAAACGCCTACGTGTTATCCCTACGTCATCATTAAGTACACTTTTGTATTGCAGTAACTCCCTATTTTGTATTCCTATAGGTTCGCATGCAGTAAACTGATATGAATAGCTGTTTTGGTTAATTTTAATTTTATAACTAATGAATTTTTACTAGATTCCCGCACACTTGGTAAACATTCTTCTATAAAAATATAGAACCTGGGCTACAAATTTATCAAACATCCTTACCATGTAAATATACGAATAAAAGATATGTTACTGTGATATAAGTTAAGTCGAAACCACCCTAACAGTAACCAGTTTTATTAAACTATGTACCAGTACGTATAGCAGTAGAGATGATATCTCGCGCGGCGCGCCTTCGGCTGTCCTCGCTGGCTTTCTCCTCCACCAGCTTGGCCATTGAATTCTGAAGACTTCTGTGAAAAATTTAACAGTCAGATTAATATGTGTTATACAAGTTACTAATATTAATTAATGTCAATTTAATCATATGAAGACTATTGGATAGAGAACATTCTGTGTTCCAGAGATATTTAGCGTTCAATCCAGATTATACTTATTAATCTTTACAAGTAACATCCGACACTAAGATTGGTCACACCATGATAAGGAAACCGAAAAAGAACAGCGTGATAGAAATCGGTCTTGTACCTATCAGACCTGATGGATTTATACGTTACTGGCATCACACTAATGAATATTTAAAATATGTAATAAAACAGAAGTCGACTATTGACGAGTTTGCATTGATGACAAAAGTAATCCCATTACACGGATTTAGACGAAGTATCAATTTATTTTATGCAAATAGTTGACGTATATAAAAATCAGTATGCAATCAAATCTTGTGCGCATAATTCGTGTGTTCCTTCATACTCACAATAAACCTGATCATAGTCAGTCACACCTGAACTGTTACATATGTAATGTTTATGTGAACGGTCCACATGACTCATACCTCCTGGCATCCTGTAGTAGCACCGAGGGATCCATAGAGACCGAGGCGTGCGACGGCTCACTCTCGGTCTTCTTGACGCCGACGCGGCTCCCCTCGTCGGTTGGAGTCTGCACAAGATAGCAATTGATACAGTGTAATGATCAAAATAAAAGGACGCAATAAGCTTTGATTGACATAACTAGTTGACGTAGTTATTTTGAAAGTCATTTTCATATTTGATCGAAGCAATCCTACAGCCAATTTTTTTTATTTTTGCTCTAAAGAAATTAATAATGAGAGATCTTGCGTAAGAATCGCATCGTTTACAAGTCGTACGACACTTTATTATTTTGTACCCATAAAATTTCGATTCACATATTCGGACATGACATTATCTCCTCATATCCATCTATTTATCTATCTATCTAACAGTCATCGGTTCTTTGTACTATAATACCAGCCCATATAATAATCAAAGAATAAGACGGCTGAAGTGGCAATGGGCTGGCTATATCTACTGATATTTATAATAAAATACTGGCAGTGAATAAGTATAAAAAAATGTAAAGTAAAAAAATAAATAAAGTATAAAACGAAACAATAAAAATGATTTAATGATATGATATTTTTTGTGATTAAATCCAGAATGATATGCTATTCAAATGACACGCAATATTTTAAAATTGTATCTACATAATAATACGGTGTAACTTACGGGAGATGGTTCAATGCCGATCTGCTGCAGCCTCACCGTGCCGTTGTTCTCCAGAGTCTTGGACGACAGCTCCCGGTCTTCACTCTGGGCTTTCGGCTTGGCGATCTTCGATACTACTGGGGTCACAAGGAATATATAGTTCAAATCGACTGCACATTATGTCGGATGAAGACTTATAATATATATACTATACATATATACTGTCGAACTCTCAACAGTTTTCTTTAAATTTTCGTAAAGTTAACACGTTTTTTCCTTACCTATACATTCATTGTTGTGAATATAAAGTAATCATTTACAAAATTGAATAACGGTCAAATTTTAATTACAATGTGTGCTTCTAGTAATAACTCAACGCCTGACTTTATCGTCAATGAAAACCTAAGCATTGGCTATAGTTAGATTACGTATCAGATCCCAGCTGTGGGTCAGTTATGTTTACGTATTAGTTTATCTAAATGTATTCAATGATTTAAAAAACAAACCTGGTTTAGATACATTCCGCTTAATTTCTGGGGCTGCTGTCAGTGACGCTCTTCTTTCAAATTGCTCCTTGAAGCTTCCAACATTGCCTCCTGAAGTGAAGTGAAATTAAATTGAAAAGTAATTAACGTAAATTAGCAAAGCAATCTAACTAAACTATTGATTAATACTGTTGAAATAATATTTAATATTATGATTAAAATTATTATTATAATCTATAGTATTGAGACCCGAGCCCAGTAGTGGGAAAATTATAGATTGCGATAATAATGATAGAAATAAATTGTCCACTCAACGAAAAATAATGAAGTTGTTACTTCAGTTGCATTAGTAACTAATGGTTAGAGGTAGAAAGGAATGCAGTTCATAAATAGACTATATTTTGAAATTACTGAAATGGGATGTCCATGGGATTATATTGAAATTGGATACAGAGAAAAAAAACGCAGAGGTTGCATTATGACAATACATCAAAGGGTGAAAAGGAAATTGAATGCGAAATAATACAAGAGCAAGTGAGAGAGAATAGGTGGACAATAAAACTTACCCGGTATGGACAATTTTTTGGGTTTAGCCGGAGTGGTGGTGGGTGGCGTGGTCGGCGTGGTGGGTGTGCTCGACGCAATGGAAAGTCCTGTCAGTTTATCAGCCGCCGCCGCTACTGAGCTTGGCTTAGTGTCCTCCACCTGTTAACATTTTACAATAATCCCATCAAAAACAATGTATATGCAAATAAGTTTTGCGATCTTATGTAAAACTTAGTGAGTTGTTTTAATTAGTATTTGTGAAGACACCCATAGTTGACGTAAAAACTACATCAGTTATACTTTCAATATTTTGTTGCCATATACAAATATATTGTAATAAATTAATGTACCTTACATTACAACCTACTACCTACATACCTTAACCTACATTACAAAGTGGTGCTTATGCTACTAGGCTTAGAGCGCACTGTCCCCTACACTGACACCATACATTATGTTTTCCATAACGATATACTTTTAACAGTTATTATGCTTCAATATCAATTCCGTCAAGCAATCACGAGATGAAAGGTTTTTTAAATATCAGTATTCATTGATGGATGTTACTTACTTTAGGCTCTTCCTGTTTCTCTGGTGAAATCTTCTCTTCGACCTTGGTGGGTGTCTTGGCCTTCTTGAAGGTGGACACCCGAGGCCTGGCCTTGTCCTTGTTCTCCTCTTCTTTCGGTGGCGGCTTCACGATCTCCACCGTGGCGTCCTTAGCGAGCTCTGTGGGCGCAGGCGCTATCGTTATAGTCGCCGAAGATTTCAAGGTCGGTGGTGACTGAAACAAAAACATATATTTATAATTTCTTTACTATCTCCATACTTACGTAAATATATCAGTTTGTTTTATATCATAAACCGTGGTATAATAAGTGTTGTTAAATAAAAGCTTGGCATGTAGATATGGCTAGATTTTATTTGACAGTAGACATTAATATGAAAAATAAACTAAGTGTTATGATATAACTTACATTACTCACTGAATTGATGATTTCTCTATCAAATAGGCCCTTAGTAAGATCTGTGACTATTTATGAAGAGTTAATTCTATCATTAATATATAAGATAATGAAATTAAACACACACTTTTAAGTTTTCACAGAAAGTAACAGTTTAATTGAAGGTCATATTCGTGTATACCTGCTACGTACCATTCTTTTGCTTAAGTCAGTCACTAAAGGACTCGTCGAGTCCCCTTGTAGGCTTAAGAGTTATGTCTTTTTTTCCGATTATATGACGAGCAAGAATTGGAATTGCATATGTTGTTGATAATTAAAATTTGTGAAGTTAAAATGTAATTACTTACCGGTACAGGCTCGCTGGGCTCAGCGGGCGGAGAGTCCGGAGGGCCCTCCTCGGGCAGAGCGGGGGAATGGGGCGCGATGCTAGCGCAACTACAAAAAATGTCATTGTAAGAATACTTGTAGTATTTTTCAATTGTTACTTCTGTTATTACTAAAAAGGAGGAGGTATTTTAGTAGTCATTATTGGTCAAAAGTACAGTGCCAAACATAGGCAGCTGATCTGTTCGGAAATGTGGAAAAAATAGCAGCGCAAATTCTTAACATATTACAAAATGATTTTCGATACCATATTTAAAGAAAAATAATAACTAATATAACAAAAAAAAGTATTCAAAAATCTTTACTCTAATCCTTAACAGTTTTCAGATAATTCCAGACTAAATGCTAGTAAATAGTGTACTAATACATTATAATAAATTCATAAGCATAAAATTACCTGGCGACCCTCTCTTTCTTCCTCTGCAGGCCGCTGGCCGACATGGCGATGTCCAGTTTACGTTTGTTCTCGCCCGCGGACACGATCGTGCGCGTCGGCGACGGCTTAATCGCGTCTTCTCCTCCCTCTGCAAATATACAATAATTTAACAACATTACAAATAAAAATCATTTAGGTATTTTACGTACACTTAGTGCACATTCTCATGACGATTGCACGGAGCTTTTTTTAACGTTTTACGTTTTGCGTTTTCACACACTTTCCGTTGCCACTGTGATCGCATTCAATCGAATACATCAAAATATCGTACAGTGCAGTCGCCGTGTGGGCCCAGGATTATGAATATCATCCTCTTGTCGGAGAAGAAACGGCAAAAAAAGAGCACCATACAAGTAAATGTTGTTACCTGCAACAAGTTCCAAGATTCTCTTCTCAGCCGAGTTGCTGGGCTCCACTGCCATTGAAGTGGAGCTAGTGAGATCTGTACAGCTCTCCTCTGGACCAAGGTTCGCCTAAAATAACCAAATCGACCATTAAAAAACTAAGACTTAGCTATTTCGTCATAGATGTTTGACTTTCTCATGATGCTGCAAACTTTAAACTGATTTTAATTAAATGATTTTACAATTCTACCGAAACAAAAGTTTGTTTCGTCGACGTAAAAAAATTTGAATAAGTAAGTAAAATACAACTCAGCTATGCCAATGTATAGTATAGTTTATGAGTACCTCAGGGGGCACAACGACGCTGTTGCAGTGCGAGGGCGCGGCGGGCGCCAGCGACAGCAGCAGATCGAGCCGCACGGGCGTCTCGGCGGCCAGCATCTCTGACATCTCCAAGCACGACGTTTCGCATCCCGTGTTCACCCATCTACTCAACAAAACAATGCGTTTAGGTATGCTATATGTGAGGTCAAATTCGGCGAATTAGATTCGATAAAGTCAATAAATTTTGAAGGATTGAACTTGCAGAAAAAACATAAAAGACATTTTATTTATAGCCTTAAATATCCATTGAAAATATGTACCGCTCATCCTGAGATGTTAATTCAAAAATGAGTTATAACATTCCAAACACTAACTTTTTTCATGATAATTAAACGTTAAATAGAAATTTACGATGAACGACCTTTTAAAATTTATATAAAAAGCCCCCGTTTTGACATGCTTTCTTTTCATGACTAGGAAGATATTTCACTGTGGGCTTAAAAAAAATAGTCGATTTTTTTAAACCGATCCAATTATCATAAGGAATAGAAACTCATTAATTGATCTCTTATATATTTTTATTTTATTAAAATATGGGTATCTACCTAGCATAAAGCAAAGCTTATAGTTAAAACTAAAACTTACGGATGGTCACAAATGTAGGCTATGTCGGCTCGTTTCAGGGGGTCCACAGTTAACATGTCGCGGATCAATGGAGAGGCAGCTGAAATATATATATTTTATTAACATTTTTTGAACCTTAATACTGAAGTAATAGGGTCCATTTCTTTCCTTTTATAAATCTACCAACCCTTTATAATGAACAGCTTAAACCGAAGTGAATAAATTTATTTAAAATAGGATTTTAAGCATATTGTAAAGATTTCACTAGAGATGCGTAAGGTAGAGAGGCGGTGCGCGAGGAATTCTCACAAATTGAATTTCTTAATTTTCATATAATCGTGCAATGAAATTATTTTATTGGTGGATTGTTTTCCTCGCTACTTTATAAACCTTTGGCGGATTTCCAAACTAAATCCTTGTAAAATTAAGCTAAATAAAAGTAATTTCTGTAATGAAGCTCTTTCAACAATCTTTCAAATAAAATAATATTTAAGTCTTTACAATTGCGTTTTAAATAATGTTGTTAATAAATTAAATTATCTAATTTATCAATCTATCTGTTGCTCTTTAGATATATTAAAACAGTTTCAAGAAAGTTCTAAGAAAGCTTAGTAACAAAAGTGAAATAGTCCAATGTCCTACACAATAAATAATTAATCTACAGTGTAAAAATCAAAAACCACACTTGTCTGAAATATTAGACTACAATATATTGCAACACGACAAACAGGAAAGTGTGACTGTATTTCTAAATAATTGGCAGCGATACAAATTTTAAAAGAAAGCAATTTTTTATAGTTATAATAAAGAATTCGGGCACACTCATGTGATATTTACGCAAACATTAAAGACAATGAACTCATAAATGTAAATTTATTAATTTAAAAGTAAAACAGTGCGGGTAGTACCATTTTATATTTCGTTGCCAGTTGGCATGGTTTAAGAACCGTGTGCATTACGTACTTTTAAAATTGAGAATCGTGTTATGATCTCCTGACTCGGTATTTAATTACTATTATACTCAAAAGTTTGACGAGCAGAATCGTTTTTACATTTAAATGATGATTGCGACTTATGGTTATTCATGTTTAATGGATAAATGATATGTCACATCCACGAAATTTACGTATTATTTTGCTTAGTAAGACAACATTGGGTTACATATATGATTATTGACGTACTTGAGGGGTTCTTAGGTTCGTAGTAGTCTCCATTGCTGATCTGTCGGACTAGGCGCTTAAAGTTGGAGCCGTCAAATGGCATGGCCCCGTAGACTAGAGTGTATAGGAGAACTCCTAAAGACCAGCAATCAACCTGAGAGAAATTAACTTAACATTAATTGCCACAGGAGAATTTAATCAGTTATGTGGACATTAAACTTGTTTTTGAAGTACACAAAAAGAGTATAAATTTTGATCTTAGAAACACCACTAGACAAAATGTAAAAATACAGGGAAAACAATATTAGAACCTGCAAATTCATATATTTTCGTCAATTTTCAATAAGGGCTACGATCGAATTTCGACTTTTGAGAGACATTAATTAAATAGATTTTACACCAAAATGGCTGTTTGTGTGCAATGAATCATGCAAAATATTGTTGCCCTCAGCCAATTTTGTTTTCTTATATGTTGTAATAAGAAAGAAAAACTCAATACAATTAAATTCTCAGCTTGTAATTTAAAAATTATAGATATTTTTTTACCTCGGGTCCTATGTAAGGCGTTCCTTTAACAATCTCAGGAGACGCGTACAACGGTGAACCACAAAACGTAGATAGAAGAGATGTCTCTTTGAATACATTGGAGAGACCAAAATCGGCGATCTGAAATATATGTATCACAAATTATGATTTACCACACAAAAGCTGATTACCGCCCCAATATATAATCGGTATCGGATGTTTAATGTGTAACTAACCTTAGCACTTCCCGTGTCGTCCAGTAGCACATTTTCTAATTTTAAATCTCTGTGACAAATCTTATGTATATGGCAATAATACACAGCGGTGGCGATCTGACGAAATAACCTGAAATAATTATATGAATCATATTCCGTACATTTCACTGGTGATACTGTCTGTGTAGATATTTTTTGGGAGTTGTTGCTAACGTTGTTAATAAGGTGAAATGAAGAGCCAAGAGAATTTATTATTGTTTAGCGGTAATTAAATCCAAAAACCATATTTCTGTAAGTTATGGAATTTCCACACATTGTCATAGCCACGATGTTCTTAAGTTATTCATTATATTTTAAAAGTGGGCATGCTTGTCAATGTCCATAAATAATCATTGTCGATCATAATGAAAACTTTGACCAACTGAGATGCAACGCATTGTTTTACACCGGTAATCTGATTTACGAAAACTTTTTTAACTTAATTTACACACATCGAAAAATAAGATATATAGCTTGTGTTCACATACACATAAAGATAAGAAAGATTAGTATGATGACGATTATGTGTGTGTTTAATGAACGACATAATTAACAATGCAAACCTTCTAGCTTCATCTTCTTGTAATACTTTTTTCTGACTGAGGTAGTCATAAAGCTCTCCACCTGAGCAATACTCCATAACGAGGATCATCTTTTCGCTATTTTCGAAGACTGAAAAGAAACAGATATTGCATTGAATTATGGATAGGCTGAAGTAGTAATATTAGTAACATCCTATTAATATTATACCTGAATGTGAAAGTTGGATGTTAAGTCTTTTTATTTATTTATATGTAAATAGTACATAAACAGACCACGTCCACCATACAGATACACAATAAAGTTATCCCGGTACGTTTCCCAGAAACTGAACAAATTTGAATGAAATTTGGCATTTAGATAGATCATGTTCTGGATTATAATACCATCCGGAAATAATTTTTTGGAATGTTTCAAATTATATGTAGATAAAGTTAAATAAAGTCTAACGCTAGTATGACAATAATTTATTTTTTCAATTCATCTTTAAACATTTGGAGATCAAAGGGCAGATAAACCTCTCCAAAGCCAACTCAGCGACTTTGGAAACTCCTAATAAGGCGGTAGTGTAGGACTGGCTAGGTTGACCACCTCCTACTCATATGTGCATACATATTTGATTCACTTACTGATTTCATGTTCGCCTTTCTATATCAAGTCATATGAACTCTTGTACTTAGCATTATGGTGTCGATTTGAACAGGTTTGTGCTTATAATCAGTGAAAAAATAATAGTTTGAACGTCAATCTATGGTTCGTTCCCGACTATATCATATTTTCATTTAATTGTCATTTAACTTTGTGAGTAAAAAGAGCGTTAAAAACCTGAGTTATTATAATGTTATCAAAAATTAGTGAAGATTCCCATTCGCCATTTTAACTATGTGGTCGGCAATGGACCTGAGCCCGATTCACTCTGAGTGGAATTCCGAGGACAATAATGCGATATTTGCCAGTTATTATGATTATATAAGTAAAATAATTTATCAAACATACAATTATTTTTGCCTACCTTCATAAATATGTACAATATTGGGATGTCTAACGGAAGACATAATTTGCACTTCACGTCTGATCCTGATAAGATCCGCCTCCGATTCTATCTTGCATTTCTTGATAGTCTTAATGGCCACCTCCTGGCCCGTCTTCTTGTTGATGCCAAGCTGTACTTTGCCGTAAGTGCCTTGGCCCAGCTTTCTTACTATGTCAAACCTGATAACAAAAAAATATTTTTCATACATTTTCAGTAGGTTAAGCATCAAAGAATCATTTCAATTAATAACTTGAATATCATGTTGAAACTGATTTTATTTAAATCAGTGTATTTGTGCATTTTTGTTTTAAAATAAATGTTAGTTTCATCAAATAATTGTTATTTATTAATGTAACTAAAAAAAATTAACCGTGAAGCATTTATAAACAGAAGTATATATGTATCAACTTAGCTACAAAACTTACATTGATTAAAACTCAATAAAATATAACAATTTCACATAAGTTCTGCGCCTACGACTAAATCAATACATTTGAGTGTATTACGTGACCAGGGACAATTAGAGGTTCCAATGAGTTGACAAATAGGAAAGTGCAAGTGCGGCAAAGCATGACATTGGCCGGCGACAACAGAGAGTAACCGAAACCAAAGGCATTAACACCTACTCGCCAACGAGAGCGGGACAGGCAAATCATTTATCATCGGAACGCATTCATGGCAGAGGTGTGAATTGCCAACGCTTGCAAATTGCGATATTTTACACTGCTAGTGTTTACATAGCAAACTACGACTGTTTACAAGTAGGGTTGCCTCATACATTTGTACGATAACAATATAAATTACTATTCAGACAAAACCATATTATTCGAATATAATTCAATTACATAGTTCTTATTTCAATTTTAGGTAACTATTAATATTTATGTATTCACTCAAAGAATTCAGTATTTGGCAAAGGTTGCATCAATTAAAAAAAAACAATTAATATTATACAGCTTAAAATTGAAATTTTGGAATTATAAGAGGTGCTACATATATATTCGGCTCGGAATGGATCGGTACAACCGGTCGGCAAAATCAAATTAGGAACTTATAACTTGGATTAGGAACTTATATTTGACGAAAAGGTCGCTCGACTTGCTGTACTAATCCGAATGAGTGAACCAACCCGAATATACCAATTAGAAAGGGGGCCGGCGGTTTTGACCATCTGCAGTATAATAACTGTCAAGAAATTAAGATTAATTCAACCTTCCAGAAAAGAATACCATTAACATTTAAGGGACACATATTTGCTTAACAATCTTCACAAGAAGGAACATGATGGACTTAACTACACTTCAGGATAGTAAATCGTTAACAAATGCAGTTATTTAAGGTGTGATAGAGTTCCCTACGCCTCACCACAATAAATATTTGCATACAACACCTATTTAATTTACAGTACAACAAGCGGAAGCTGCGATGACATTTATCTAAATTAAACTCGGAATGTACAAACGACATTTTATTTTGGGCATATAATAGATCACGTTGCGTTGTCATGTCAGCTAATTAATGTAAAAGAACTTGGCTGAAGTTATGTAATTTTATTTAAGTAAGATTAACAAGAATAATTTTTGGTAAACGAAAGACGAAGGTGGATAATCGATGAGGAAATTAAGTCTGCATAAAAAGCGAGCCGTGACGAA